>UESW01000801.1:0-22102 GCA_900491605.1 Calamus simplicifolius | reverse complement strand
GACAGATGGATCCCAGCATTAGTCAAATTGCCATTGGGCAGAAGTTAGAAACGGAGTTCGCTTATTGGTTTATGAATTTGTGAGTACTATCACTCAATCATTACAATAATGGCTTTTATTTTTCGAATTGATTGTGAATAGCTTATTAATTTATAGGTAAATGGTCCATGGTTCACAAACAATATTTTCATTAAATATCTAGCGCAGTGGCCATTGAAGATCGTAACTACCTATACTGGCTATTTTGTTAATGGATACAAATTTCAAATTGAACGACTAGCATCTTCAAGAAGGATGTAGAATTGGGGCGTATGTGTTAAAGGAGAGTGCTGGAGCAAATATGCAGGATTATTATGGAAAGTTAGTAGAGGTGGTCAAGTTGAATATCCCGGTTGGCTTATGAAATGGACTGTATTGTTTCGTTGTTATTGGTTTGATCCGAAAAATTCCTGTCGGTAAAAGGGTTCATAACGACTACAATCTAGTTGAAGTAAATCATCGACGAAGATTGCAGAAATATGAACCATTCATTCTTGCATCCCAAGCTCAGCAAGTTTTACTGCGGATATCCAAGTTTGCGCAACGACAAGCAAGATTGGTGGGCTGTTTCTAAAATCGTTCTACGTTCAACAATCATATTAGATAAGAGTTCATCAAGTCAATCAACTGAGTGCCCTGCATTTCAAGAGGATGAGATGGAAATGCATACAATTGAGGACGACACAAGGGCTCCTGAAACATCACTTAGAGATCCAAATGATGATGTCCAAGAAATTGAGGATGCAAATGTTCTGTTTCCTTCCGATGATAATGAAACTGAATCACAGTTCGATACGGCATCGAACGTTGAACCAACATTTCACAAAACAAATGACACTGATTAAAGATATAGGTTCATTCAATTTGATTTATTTTTATAAGTGTTAAATTTTTGTATGTTTTTATTCGTAATTATATTGCATTGCATTAATCTTTAGTATTTACATTATGATGGACCGAGGTAGATCTACCCCTGATGGATATAGCCCTGCTGCGTCACATCCACTACAGCCCTGACGCATGGACTTCTACCTCTCCAAGCATCGATGCTCATCCTGTATTTTCCTCTACCCGATCGGCACAGACCTCTGAGAGTTCTTCTTGGTCGGTCGCACCGTACTTCGATTGGATGCCGATGGGCTGTAAGTATATACTAATTGTAACTATATGCTTATGTTTTTAAGTTAATTACTTATTTTAATTAGTTTTTTTTAACAGCTTTATTGAGCAGCATAATGTATCGAGCCGGATCAGCTATATTTCAGAGCCGTGCTGATCCCAGTGGCTACGATTGGCACATGTATCTGCGGCCACGAGGGAGTTTTATTTTTCAGAGTTTCAGGCAAACTTTTTAAATATATTTTATAACTGATATAAAATTTTCTAATCTTAATATATTCTGAAACTAACTATTTATTTCAATGCAGAAAAAGTTTACGTGGGACCCTACCATCCATGATGCCATTAGGGCTGTATGGAATGCTCTTGCGGCACGCCGATACTCCGACATGCTTTATCATTGGAGGAGTTCGGGTGACCGTCCAGGGCATGTGCCGGAGGTTATTTGGGCTAGCTGGCAGCAGGCATGACAGTCCGAGGCATGGATGAGGAGGTCCGTATTAGCCAGCACGAACCGCCAATCTGAGAAGGGCGGTCGTGCACGGGCTTCTCCTGTCACACTGCAGGTTCTATTTCTATTCAGGAGCACAGGCGCCGTATGGTAAGAAAATATAAACAATTTAAATACTAATTTAGTCATTTACAAATACTTGCATTTATATTCTTTCTTCTGCTTTTGTAGTCCGAGCAGGAGGGAAGAGATCCTGGTGAGTTTCGTCTATTCAGGACGACACATACCAGGAAGGACGGTTCCTGGGTTGATACACGATCACGGGAGGTTGAGGTAAGAAATTAGATTTATATTTTATTTATTTAATTTTTAATATTTTATTCAGCTTTATATATTGATTCATTTATCATTGATTTTATAACTCAAAGGCAAGAGTCGAGGAGCTTCAGTTTTAGGCTTCGCAGGTTGACTCCACTGATGGGGGGCCGCCCGTCGAACTCTCACCAGAGGAGAGTCGATGTGTGTTTTTGGAGGCTATTGGTACCCAGCCGCGAGACCGTAGGGTCTATGGTTTGGGCACCAGAGCTTCCAGATATTTTTTCCATCAGGGCTCCAGTTCGCGTGGTTCTGGCGATATTCCTTCCGAGTATATAGATGACATCCGAAGATCTATCAAGGAGGAAGTTCGCCAGGAGGTTCGGAAGGAGCTTGCAGAGATGAGAGATCAGATGCGTTAGATGCAGGATTTAGTTCGTCTCCTGTCACAGGGTTCATTCCAGCCTCTATAGCCTCCACAGCCGCCTGCAGATACATGATGTATTTTTTTTCACTATTTGATGTATTTTTTTTATTTTTTCTATTTTGTATATGAAAATTTTAAATAATTAATAAAATAAATTTTTATCTATTTTTAAAATTTTGTAATGATTGTTTTGGTCAATTTTATTAGCAATTACATTGTATTAGCAAGTTTATTTTATATTATTTTTATTTTTTAAATTAATTAATTAATTTAATTTAAAAATTAAAAATTAATTTACTTTATTTTTAAAAAATAAATTAATTGCTTAGCAATGCTATTTTTCATCGCAATTAATTTTAAAAAAATTAAAAATTATGTTATTTTAATTTTTTTTAAAAAATAAATTAATTAATTAGCGACCCAATTGCGATAAGATTTTTGTTGCAAATATTTTTAAAAAATTTATTTTTAAAGTAGCGACGCATTTAGGGGCATCGCAATTTTTTAAAAAATTAAAAATTAAATTTTTTAATTTTTAAAAAAATTAATTAATTAGCGACGCTATTTTCTATCGCAATTAATTTAAAAAAAATTAAAAATTATTTTATTTAAATTTTTTTAAAAAATAAATAAATTAATTAGCGACGCAATTGCAACGAGATTTTCTGTCACAAATATTTTTAAAAAAATTATTTTTAAAGTTGCGACGTATTTAGGCTGCGTCGCAATATTGTGACGCATTTATGGGCGTCGCAATATATTGCGACGCATTTAGGGCATCGCAGAGAGTCGTTGTTAAGTGACGCAATTGCGACAAATTAAAATTGCGATGAACATTTTAGCGGCGCCTTGATTGCGTCGCTAATGCATCGCTATAGCTTGTTTAGCAACGCATTAGCGATGCATTTGGGCGTCGCTATATTTAATTTTTCTTGTAGTGGCATAAATTTGAGTCGCTATTTAGCGACGCATTTTTATACGTCGCTATTTAGGGATGCATATTATGCATCGCTAAATAGCGACACATTAAAATGCATCGCTAAATAGTAATACATTTTTATGAGTCGCTAATAGAGTTGCTATTTAGTAACAAAATTTTTTGGGAGTCACTAAATGCGTCGCTATTTAGCGACTGATTTAATGCGTCACTAAATGGCACCGCAGATTTTATGGGTCGCAATTGCATCACAATTCTGTCATTATTTTGCGATAAATATTTGCATCGCTATTTCATAATTTTCTTGCAGTGATTATGCATTTAGTAGGAGATGATCTCCTACTTAAAATTTTAATTCTTTCCTTCTATTATTAACATAACTATTCTGTCTACTTTGAGCTGTTTGTAGCTAATTCTTCTTTATAAGATTCACTTGTACTACCTTCTGTTATACTATCTTTAATCCTATCAACTCCAGTTCACCTATATCATCCTAAAAAATAGGTGACATATACTTTCTACCATAAAGTTGTTCAAAAGAAGGTATCTGAATGTTGTCCTATTAGCTAATATTGTAAGCAAACTTTACCAAAGGTAAATAAATGACTGTCCCAAGCACCATCAAAGTTGAGAATATAACCTATTAGCATATCGTACAATATTGTACGATTCTCTCAATCTGTTCATCTATATGAGGATGATAGGTTATGTTGAAATTCAACTTGATCCCTATAGCTTCATGTGACTCCTCTAAAACTAAGATACAAACCTAGTATCCTTATCAAAGACAATGAAGATCAAAACTCTATGTAGCCTCACAATCTGATTAATATATAACTTTGCCAACTTGTTTAGAGGTATACTAGTTTTGAATGGTGAGAGATGTGTTGATTTAGTTAGTTGATCAACATTCATCCATGCATCATTATTTCTTCTAGGTGTTGTAGATAGGCCTACTACAAAATTCATTATAATATGCTCTCACTTCTATTGAGAAATGAAAAGAGATTGCAAAGGTTCTATAAGTCTCTAAAGTTATGCTTTTACTTCTTGGAATAGTAGATATTAAGCATATATTGAGCTATGTTCCTCTTCATGTTATTCAATTAGAAACTATCTCTCAAATCCCAATATACTTTAGTGCTTCTAGAGTGCATGTAGAACTATGGGCCTCCTCCAATATCTCTTTCTTTAGTTTTGTTCTAACCAAGGACATATAGCCTGGTACCAAATCTCACATAACCATCTTCATAGATTTTGAACTCTGATGGATCATCAGATGCTACCATTTCTTTGAGTTTTGCAATTTCAAATCTTCTTTTTGTGATGTCTTAGTTCTTTCAATCAAGATATGTTATACTAAGAGAGTGGTGATTTGAGCTCTAAGGTCATATAGTTGTACCTCAATGCTTAACCTTTCCAAATCATTCAACATAGACCTTTGTAAAGTGATCATCAAGGCTGTTATCTCACTTAACGATTTTCTATTGAGTGCATTAGCCATTGCATTTATTTTTTCTAGATGGTAGTTGATGGTCAAATCATAATCTTTTAGCAGCTTCAACCATCTTCTTTGCCTTAAATTAAACTCCTCTAAATAAAAATATACTTCAACTTTTATGATCAATATAGACCTTACAAGCTAGGTTCTTCATGCAAATAATGCTTCTATATCTTTAAAGCAAATACAATAACTACTGACTCTAGATTATAAGTAAGGTAGTTGTGTTCATAGAACTTCAGCTATCTAGAGGCATAGACTACTACTTCTCCATTTTGCATTAGGACATATCCCTGATCCTTCCAAGAAGCATCAATATAAATAGTGAATCCTTTGGTGTTAAATGGAAGGATTAACACTGGAGTTATCACCAGTCACCTCTTTAATTTCTGGAAGTTTCACTCACATTCAACAATCCACTCAAATTTTACTTTCTTTTGAGTTAGATAGGATAAAAGTATAGCCTCAACAAGTCTCTTATAATATCCGGCCAATCTCTAGAAGCTTCTCGCCTCAAACACATTGTGGGTTGATTTCATTCAACTGCTACTTCAACTTTCTTTAGATTGATGAAGATCTCATCACTAGAGATCATATGTTTGAGGAAGATACTCTCCAGCCAAAACTCACATTTCTAAATTTTGCATAAAACTCTCTTTAAGAGTTTGTAGCGTTATCCCAAATGTTCCCCAGGCTCTTATGAATTCTGAGTAAACCAAGATATCATTAATCAACTCCATACCAAACATATCAATGTAGGGTTTGAACAACCATTCATGAAATCCATGAATGTCATAGGTGATTTACTAACTCAAAGAACATAATTAGGAATTCATAGTGCTCATACCTTATTCTGACATCAATTCGGGGTACATCCTTAGCTTAATTTTTAACTAACAGTAACTAGAGTGAAGGTCAATCTTTGAAAAGATTTGTTCCCCTTGCAACTAATTAAACAAATCATCTATTTTTAGTAAATAATACCTATATTGTACCATTGCTTTATATAGTTCTCAATAATCAATGTAAAGCTAGGAACTATGATCCTTCTTTACAAACAGTATGAGAGCGCCCCAAGGAGACATGTTGGGTCTAATAAAATTGTCATCTAGCAACTCCTGCAACAATTCTTTTAGCTCCTTTAGTTTAGGAGGCAAAAGCCATTTTGTAGGAAGCCTTGGAAACAAGGCTTGAACCTAAAATTAAGTAAATAGAGAATTCAAATTCTCAGTCTGGGAGTATCCTTGGAGTTCAAAAAAACATCAAAAAATTCTCTAATTGCTAAAATGTCCTTCAATTCCTACTTCTATTGAGTATCTCTCATCATAGCTAAGAATCCTTCATATCCCTTCTTTAAGAACTTCTTAGCATTTAGAGCCAAGATTAGCTTAAGAAAATGATACAGCCTACTGTCCATGATATTGAACTCTTTGGTTGGTCAATAATCTAGAATTTTACTTCTTAAAGTAGTTGACAGCATGGTATGCTGCCAACCAATTCATACCAAGATTTACATCAAAATCCTCCATCTTCATTACTAGTAAGTTAGCTACTAACTCTAAATCTTTAATACTAGTAGTAGAGATTTACAAATAGGATCTAATAGAATGATGTGTCAATTCGAGGGTAGACACTTTGAGTTTAGCTTCTAAAGGTTTAGATATTGACCTTCTACTCTCTTAACAAAGATAGCAAATACAAAAAAATGGATTGCATCAAGATCAAATAATATATGCATAAAATGATGCTATTTAGCAATATCGATCATAAATTATAACTTTTAACTACTATCTTCTTTAAATATTATATTCTATTTATTTAAGAAAAGAATTAACTATTAGTTAGAGTACTTATACCATCAAATTAGAAGACATGGTATCCTGCTAGGTATGTAAATCTCTCATGAATTCTAGGCCTCTACTCCTTATCTTTAGCTTGAAAAAGTCTTTGTGCACTAGCTTCTGGTGCACAAAGCACGTACCGGGTGCGTGGCCAATCCGTGCACCTATGCCACCATGCGTGCGGTGCACGTCATAGCCCATTGGGCCATGACACACGCTTTTTTCCTTCAGCTTATACAACTCAAGGTTGATGTGCTTATTGATTCGATCTTCGGACAAGAAAATGCAACATGACCAGGTTGTCCACAAATAAATCAACATCTCTCAATCTAATCACGAGAACTTTGATAGGAGGGTCCACCACCTATAAAGCATTAAATGGTATCCTTTTGGTTTCTAGTGGTATAAGGGTTAGCTATTTTGCTTCAAAGTCTGTAATTTATTGCTTTTGGCTTGGCACCTCATTTGATCTACTCCTTTTTTTCATTATTCTTTTTCTTTAAGCTTGAACCTCATTAAACCCCTCTTCTATGATAATGGCCTTGTTTACCATAGCCTTGTAGATAAACTCAACTCTCAACTCAACTCATTTAAGCCTTTTCCCAACTACATGGGGTCGGCTAACCATAGCCTTATAGATAGATAACTCAAATTAGATATTTGTCTAATTTATTGTCTTTCTTGCCCGATCACCATTCTCTCAAGCCAAGATTGAAAATAAAATAATAGTTCCTCAAATTTTGTCATGTACTACGCGACTGTCATGTTGCCTTGCTCAGGCTGGTTGAACTCAATAATTTTTTAATGATGGATACTTAGATGAAAGTACTTATCATAAAAGATCACATTAAATATTGCCCATGTAAAGGGTAGTATTATCCCATCCCATCTGAAAATCGCAAGTTTTCACCAATTTGCTTCCCCTAATAGCATAAAATGGTAAAAGTGACTTTCTCTACATTTGGACACTGTAGGGCCTCAAGCATCTTTTGTATTTCTTTTAACTAATACTTAGTCTCTAAAGGATCCAAAGTGCCTCTAAAGGTTGATAGAGTAATTTTTTAAAGTCTTCTAAACTAACATGACACTAGCTTCTGCTTAGGCCTATATGATTACATATATTGCTGTTGCTACGTACGTGGTATTGTTATAGTTATTATTTCATAAACTACTACTACTTCTATATAAAACATTGTTGTTACTGTATATCTGTTAAATATGTCTGAATTTTATATATCGGGCCCAGTTTTTTGATCCGACCCGATATTCTTGTTGGGCCCGGACCAAACCGGTCCGCTAGGGTTTATTTTATGGAAGTATTTTTTTTTTGGAGCGTATATATATAGATATACGTGTAAAAACTTCTGTAGGATTTTGGACCTCCTCCTTTTTGATAATGGAACTTTGTTTGCCTTGCCCGTGGATGTAGATCACCATGATCGAACCACGTAAATTCTTGGTGTTCCTTTGTTTGTTTATTGTTTGATTTGTTTTTTGAATCTGATTTCCGCAACAAACTGGTATCAGAGCTTTGGTTTGGAAAATTTTGTTGAAAAAAAAAGAGGGGATAAAACCTAACCCTAATTTTTTTTGGTTTTGTCTTCGTCTGCCTACTCTGTTTCTTCCGACGGCTCCAACGCATCGTCTCCGCCTCTTCTTCATCTGAGCGGCGACTTGGAGGGCGACGACGAAGGGAGCGCTTCAGAGGCCGGAAACGTGTCTTCTTTCCTTCGCAAGGATTTGGAGCCGTGAAGAGTTCTTTGGAGGCGGCATCGCCGCTGGCTGCCCTGCACCCAGATTCTTTGACGAATTCGTCCTCCATGGTCTCCGCATCGACCTCATCGAGCCCGGCCGCGTCCTCTGCTCCATGACCGTTCCTCCCCACCTCGCCCTTCCTCCACGGTGGGGTGACGACGACGCTGGTGGATTGATCGGGTCCGCTGTGTTCTTTAGCTGTGGACTCCCGACTTGTGGCGTATCTCTTGAGATTAACGTGTCCTACTTGGACGCCGCCTTTATTAAACGGCCTTGATTCACACCTTTCTCTCGATCGGCCTCCTCGCCACCATGCTTCCTCTTGCCGCCGCCCCAGGCGTCCTCCAGGGGTGGGATTGGACCGGACCAAGCTCGGTCGATTTCCAGCCCTCGCCGATCTTCTGATCTTAGCCCTCGTTGGGTCGGTATTTTCCCTCAGGCGTCCACTGATCCTACAAGAGATACGAGGAGCCAAGGCGATTCGGCTCGTGTCGCTGGATCTCTACGAGTGCCCGGTCACCAGGGTCAAAGACAAGCAGGGCCTCTCCTCTGTTTCGCGGACGCCACAGAGCTGCTCCTCTGGCCCTCTCGCAATTTCCGTCCTGGGCGATGACGAAGAAGCCGTGGCAACGAGCGGAGAAGGGAATTTTTTTTTGTGACAGCAATCGCGACTCAGGTGACGAAGACGTCGTGATTCTGTTTCCAGCCGTGTCGTGAAGAGGAAGCGGCTGTTCCGTCCGTGAAGCTGTTCCCAGGATCTCTTCTTCTTCTTCTTCAATCCAAACGGAAAGATCGTTTCATTCTTAGGAATTCTTGGGATGTCATCTTTGAAGTTTCAGATTGCACCATTTGATGGACAGAACAACTTGGATTATGGAGAATAAAGATGAAGGCTTTATTGAAGCGAGAGGGTTCTGTTAGGGCACTGGATAATAATTATACAGATGACATGACCACGGCTGAGATTGAAGAGATGGATGAGAAGGCACATAGTGCGATCCAGTTGTCTCTAGAAGACAATGTTTTGCGAGAAGTCGCAGATGAGGAAACAGCGGCCGGTCTTTGGAAGAAACTGGAAAGTCTCTACATGAAGAAATCTTTAACATCGAGACTTTATTTGAAGCAGCGTCTTTATACCCTAAAGATGCGAGAAGGTACGCCTATTAAGGAACACTTGAATGAGTTTAATAAGATTGTTATGGATATGAAAAATCTAGATATTAAACTCGAGGAAGAAGATCAAGCTTTGATTGTGTTATGCTCATTGCCTGCCTCATACGAAAATTTGTGAACTCGATGCTTTAATGACGTGAATCCATAACTCTAGAGGATGTTAAAGCATCCTTGAATTCTGCAGAATTGAGAATAAAATTGAATAAAATACTAGTGAAGACAGGGCAGATGGTTTATTCGTGAGAGGTAGGGCAAAGAAGAAGGATAAAGCTTCTAGAAAGAAATCTGTTGGTCGTTCAAAATCTAGGCCACCTGGAGATACGACGAACGTTGAGTGCTACTATTGTCACAAGAAAGGACATTACAAGTCAGATTGTCCTGTGCTCAAGAGAAAGGATAAGCAACGTAGTCAACGTCAAGATGCGGTGAATATTGCTGAGAAAGATGAGTCTAGTGTGTCAGACAGAGTTCTTACAACATGCTCTGTTGTTAGTTTTTCAAACGATGTTTGGATAATGGATACAGGAGCATCATATCACATGTGCCCAAATAGGGAATGATTCACCACATACGAACCATTGAATGGTGAATCAGTTTTATGGGAAATGATGCAGTATGCAAAATTATGGGAATTGGTACTGTTCAGATTAAGTGCCATGACAAAGTTGTGAGAACCTTGACTGAAGTTAGGCACATACCAGACTTAAAGAGAAACCTTATTTCTTTGAGCTGTTTGGATTCCATTGGGTGTATGTACTCAGGTGGAGGTGGAGTTCTAAAAGTCACCAAAGGCAATCTAGTTGTGATGAGAGGAAACAAGGTGAATCACTTGTATCATCTACAGGGTAGCACAGTTATGGGTTCTTCGATTGGCACAGCAAATTCTGTTTCTGCTGATGATAGAATAAAATTGTGGCATATGCGTTTGGGCCATATGAGTGAGTGTGGCATGACAGTTTTGAGTAAACGTGGTTTACTATGTGGTGAGTAGACATCCTCACTAGATTTCTGTGAGCACTGTGTTCTTGGCAAGCAGTGCAAGGTCAGTTTTAGTACAGGCACACATTCAACGAAGGGTACACTCGACTACATACATTCTGATTTATGGGGACCGGCACAGGTTCCATCTAAGGGTGGTGCTCTTTACTTTGTGACATTTATTGACGATTATTCCAGAAAAGTTTGGGTTTATTTTTTGAAAAGAAAAAGTGAAGTGTTTGAAACCTTCAAGAAGTGGAAAGCCCTTGTTGAGAATCAGACAGGGAAGAAGATCAAACGTCTGAGGACCGATAATAGTCTCGAGTTCTGTGGTGGTGATTTTAATGAATTTTGTGCAGATGCAGGTATCGTTAGACACCGTACAGTCAGGTACACTCCACAGCAAAATGGAGTGGCAGAAAGGATGAACAGAACTTTATTGGAGAGGGCAAGATGCATGCTCTCTAATGCTGGCATGAAAAAGGCTTTTTGGGCTGAAGCAGTTAACACGTCTTGCTATCTGGTTAATCGCTCTCCTTCAACAGCAATTGAATGCAAGACTCCTTTTGAGATGTGGTCAGGTAAGCCTTGTGATTATTCAAATCTAAAGGTTTTTGGATGCCCTGCTTACTATCATGTTAAGGATGGTAAACTTGAACCTAGAGCAAAGAAGTGTATCTTTGTTGGTTATGCTGATGGCATGAAGGGTTATCGTCTGTGGTGCATAGAACCTAATTCACCTAAATTCATTATTAGTAGGAATGTTACTTTTAATGAAAAGTTTATGCTAGATCAAAGGAATGTTGTTGATGAGTCTGCAGGAAACCATGAGAGTGATACAAATGAGGTGGAGGTTCAGGTCGAGCTTCGAAAAAAAGGCTCTCAAAATGATTTGAGCGAGCAAATTGTTACTATTGATTCTAGTTCAGATGAAAAAGCTCTAGATGAGGTGGAGCAGCCATACTCTATTGCTACTGGCAGAGAAAGGAGGGAGATTCGAGCCCCTTAAAAATATGGATTTTCTGATCTCGTGGCTTATGCTCTTACGACAGAAGATATGGGTATTCAGGAACCATCTACTTATACTGAAGCTGTTACTTGTTCGGAATCAGAAAAGTGGACTGTTGCTATGACTGAAGAACTGGAATCACTTCACAAGAACCAGACTTGGGACTTGGTGCCATTGCCTAAAGAAAAAAGAGCCATTGGGTGTAAATGGGTCTTTAAGAAAAAGAAGGTATTCCAGGTGTTGAAATTAGTAGATGCAAGGCAAGACTTGTAGCTAAAGGTTACAATCAGAGGGAGGGAATTGATTATGATGAAGTGTTCTCTCCTGTTGTGAAACACACTTCTATTCGTGTGTTGCTGGCTATAGTTGCTCAATTTGACTTAGAGCTTGAGCAACTCGATGTGAAGACAGCCTTTTTGCATGGTGAGCTTGAGGAGACTATTTATATGGCCCAGCCTGAGGGCTATTATGTAGAAGGCAAGGAAGATCATGTATGTCGATTGAAGAAATCGTTGTATGGTTTGAAGCAGTCTCCAAGACAGTGGTATAAAAGATTCGACAGTTTTATGATACGGAGCGGTTATCATAGGAGCAGCTATGATAGTTGCGTGTACTTCAGGAAGGTTTCAGATAAATCCTTTGTCTATCTCCTTTTATACGTGGATGACATGCTCATTGCTGCAAAGAACATGACAGATGTGTTGATCTTGAAGAAATGTCTCAGTAAGGAGTTTGAAATGAAAGATCTGGGTCCTGCCAAGAAGATCTTAGGAATGGAGATTCAGAGAGACAGAAAAGCAGGTAAGTTATATCTCTCACAGAGGAGATATATTGAGAAGGTACTTGAGAAGTTTGGCATGCAAAACTCTAAGCCTGTCAGTACACCTTTAGCATCACATTTTAGACTCTCAGCTATACATTCACCTCAGTCAGAGGTCGAGGAGGCTGCAATGTCTCCTGTCCCATACTCCAATGCAGTTGGTAGCTTGATGTACGCTATGGTATGCACTCGTCCTGACATTGCGCAGGCAGTTAGTGTGGTGAGCAGATATATGGCACATCCTGGAAAGGTCCATTGGCAGGCAGTGAAATGGATACTTAGGTATCTTAGAGGCTCCACAAAATTGGGCCTAATGTTTGATAGAAATAGTTCTAACTGTACTTCTGTTGTGGGATTTGTGGATTCTGATTATGCTGGGGATATTGATAAGAGAAGATCTTTGACTGGCTATCTTTTCACATTATCTGGCTCGGCGATAAGTTGGAGATCAACCTTACAGTCGACAGTTGCTTTGTCTACAACAGAGGCAGAGTATATGGCAGCAACAGAAGCAGTAAAAGAAGCTATTTGGTTATGAAATCTTGTTCAAGAACTTGGGCTCAAGCAGGAAGACAATTCAGTTGTCTTTTGTGACAATCAGAGTGCTATTTGCTTGATTAAAAATCAAGCATATCATGAGAGGACTAAGCACATTGATATCAAGTATCATTTTATTCGAGAGGCATTTACTGAGAGAAATATTACAGTAAAGAAAGTTGATACTGCTGACAATCCTGCTGATATGCTGACCAAGATAGTTCCGCCAACAAGTTTAAGCATTGCTTGGACTTGATTGGCATGCTTGTTTGAGGTTTGCTCCTTCTGGGGCTTGGTGGCGAGGTGAATGAAAGTTCTATTTTTGTTTTCTTGAAGTGGATATGTTTTTCGCTGCATCCCTTGTTTCCTACACCGAGTTAGCTTACGTAGGCTTAGGGATGCTGGGAGAATATGTTCAACTTCTAGTTTGTTAAATTCAAGCCAAGGTGGAGATTTGTTAAATATGTCTTGAATTTTATATATCGGGCCCGGTTTTTTGACCCGACCCGATATTCTTGTTGGGCCCGGACCAAATCGGTCCGCTAGGGTTTATTTTATGGAAGTATTTTTTTTTTTGGCGTATATATATAGATATACGTGTGAAAACTTCTGTAAGGGTTTTGGACCTCCTCCTTTTTGATAATGGAACTTTGTTTGCCTTGCCCGTGGATGTAGATCACCATGATCGAACCACGTAAATTCTTGGTATTCCTTTGTTTGTTTATTGTTTGATTTGTTTTTTGAATCTGATTTCCGCAACAATCTACCATCCTCATCATATCAATTTTAGTAACAATTTCTTGTCGTTGCATTTCCTCCATAAAAACTTGCATCATTTGAGAGGGAATGAGGTTAGCCCATTCCCCAAGGCAAACCTTGGGTATTTCTGCTCCATGATCCTCTTGTTGGGGGTACTCTTAATTGGTGAAGGTGGGTGACTCTTGCTGGTTTGTAGGTTCCCAAGCAATAGAGTCATCGACAAACTTAAAAGGCCTTCTATTGCAACCATATCCATTTTATAGAGCCATCTACACTTATAATCATAACATAACATTTAATTAAAGCAATATTTAATTAGAGACTGATCTACTTATACTCTTTAAGAGTCTAAAACCTCGGCTTCGATTCCATATCTATCATAGTCCAAACCTACTATCTGATTCGAGCTCTTGATACAGCTCATATCCTTAGGCTGTAACTTTGAGGGTACGTAAGGCCTTATAAACCTTACATCTAAAAAAAATCTTGATATAGCCTAATGGAATATATTTTCATCAATATTATACAAAAATTATTCATTATATATCTCAAGCCATACATCGAACTTATTTGATTTATTCTCTCTTCTACCATCTCACTCCCCTAATCAAGACTTAGTGGTGATGTTCTAAGACTTTGTAGAAAAAATATAGTAAATAAAATGTAAGCTTACAACTTAGCAAGAATCCTTACATATATAGATATAAATATGTAATAGTCAACTAATTAATAATCAAGTAATACAAATATTAAAAATAATTTCAAAATTATGCTGCAAATATCATGCTTTAAAATCATATACATAAATAAAATTTTAAAGATATAACTTCACCTTTATTATTTCAGAATTTGACTAACCGTGGTCATGCTTTCACCCATGACTAGTAGGCATATTAGAAGCTAGACTCTGTTGCATTATTTTAGACCAAGGGCTATCACTGCACCAATATCGCATACTAGGTATCACCAATTGGTGTCATGTATTATAAACCCAGGACCAGCTATTACCATACTAATGTCATCATATTATAAGCTCAAGATAGGCTATCACTACCCCAATGTTCTCATGATTAGTTCATATATATACCCATCTTTCAAAACAATTTTGTTAAATTCTTGAATGCTTTTAGTGTTCAAAATATATTTCAAATCTACATCATCCATAAAACCAAAATCATGTTACTATAGCTTAAAATATCTCATATTCATGTACAGGTAACCAAAACCATGCTAATGAAATGATAAATATGAAAACATGATGTATGCTCACATATTGTGATGGGGCCAATTGACCCCATGAAAAATAAAATTTTTTTGGACGGCCTCAAAGGCCGACACCTGACGACCCCAATGACCGACACCTCCAAGACCGACGGCCCAAAGGCCGACATCCTACGGCCCGGTTCCTAGTTGGCCCTAGCCTCTCCAAGCCAGGCGGTCCCGGCACGTTCCCAGCCGGCTCGACCTCTCCTAGCCAGGCTGCCATGGCACGTTCCCAGCCGGCCCCGGCCTCTCCTAGCCAGGCTGCCCCGGCACGTTCCCAGCCGGCCCCGGCCTCTCCAAGCCAAGCGGCCCCGGCACGTTCCCAGCCGGCCCGGCCTCTCCAAGCTAGGCGGCCCCGGCGTCTCCAGTCCCGCCGAGTCGGCCAAGGCCATCCCCGGCTGGCCCAACTCGGCACCGGCGTCTCCAGTCCCGTCGAGTCGGCCAAGGCCATCCCAGGCCGGCCCGACTCGGCCCCGGCGTCCCTTGTTCCGCCGAGTCGGCCAAGGCCATCCCTGGCCGGCCCGACTCGGCCCCAGCATCCCCTGTTCCGCCGAGTCGGCCAAGGCCATCCCCGGCCGACCCGACTCGGCCCCGGCGTCTCCAGTTCCGCCGAGTCGGCCAAGGCCATCCCAGGCCGGCCCGACTCGGCCCCGGCGTCTCCAGTTCCGCCGAGTCGGCCAAGGCCATCCCAGGTCGGCCCAACTCGGCCCTGGCATCTCCAGCCCCGCCGAGTCGGTCGGCCAAGGCCATCCCCGGCCGGCCCGACTCAGCCCCGGCGTCTCCAGCTCCGCCGAGTCGGTCAAGGCCATCCCCGGCCGGCCCGACTCGGCCCCGGCATCTTCAGCCCCCGAGTCGGCCAAGGCCATCCCCGGCCAGCCCAACTCGGCCCCGGCGTCTCCAGCTCCGCCGAGTCGGCCAAGGCCATCCCAGCCCGACTCGGCCCCGCTCCAATTCCATCCAGTCGGCCCCGCCTCGGCACTGCCTTGCCAGCGGGATTGGCCCCAGCCATCTCGGGTCGACCCGGCTCGGCCCTGATTAAACTGGATTCCCTAGTTCCCACCAGATCGGTCCCAGCAGTTCAAGAAACCGCCTCTCTGACGCATGTCGCCCGACAACACCAGTCGCGCGCCGCTCGACATCGCCGCTCGACAGCGCTGACGCGCGCCGCCTGATAGCCCTGCCGGCTGATGGGACGTCGCTCGCTAACCAGCCCAGATTCGCGCAAGGGCTCAGCAGACGCCCTGACTCATGCAGACCCACATGATCGTGCCAGCGTCACCCCCTATAAAAGGGTAAATTACATCGAGAACAGGTAACGAAAGTTTACACACTTGATGCCCTAATTCTCAGAAGAAGAATCCAATTCTTTCGAGATCTCTCTCTTCTCAAGAGCTCTCTCGAGCTTCTTCTTCTACTGTGACCTCAGTCACTGACTAGGGCATCGGAGGGTCCCACTGGAGAACCCTCTTCAGTCTTAGGACTTCTTTGCAGGTAACCTGGTGAAGAAGGAGAGCCTCCGTTCCCGACGTCTAGGAGAGGTGATCGAGCGTCATCAGATTGGCGCGCCAGATAGGGGGGATAAGAAAAGGTAGCGAACAATCTTCCGAAGCTACATCCTTCGTCCCTCTCTTCTCCCAGAAGCCATGGTGGTGACGCAAGCTTAGGATGCCTCCGTCAGCTGTCCGGCGGGGCTCATCCCACCGGCTAGGCAGCAGGAGGCCGATCCCCCTACTACTAACCCTCCTGTTGCCGGCTCGCCGCCGGACGTTGCTGTCCAAACATCGGAGCGACTGGCAACCCTCTCCCAGCAAGTTCAGAATCTCACCGCCATGGTCCACGGGCTCCCCTCTCTTCTCCCAGAAGCCATGGTGGTGATGCGAGCTCAGGATGCCTCCGTCAGCTATCCGACGGGCTCATCCTGCCGGCTAGGCAACAGGAGGCCGATCCCCCTACTACTAACCCTTCGGTTGTCGGCTTGCCGCCGGATGTCGCTGTCCAAATAGTGGAGCGGCTGGCAACCCTCTCCCAGCAAGTTCAGAATCTCACCGCCATGGTCCACGGGCTCCAGTAGCAGCAGTCCGTGGCCACCCAACACGAGACCGTTCCCCCCGCCAGTCAGCAGTCGGCGAGGGGAGGCTCCCCCGGTGAGGGACCGGCCGACGTCAAGCTTCCCCCAGGAAGCCTCGGCTCGAGCCCTCCAAGCGGCCGCGGTCCTCTGACCACGGCCCCAGCGAGTTTCCTCCCAAGCCACATCATCACGAGGAACCCAGCAGAAGTCCCGACTTCCGTCTCCATCTCCTTCACCTCCTCTTCTTCCTCCTCCTCCGAGCCATCTCGGAGGGCCCCGATGATCAACCGCCAGGCGAAGGAATGCCTGGAGAGTACAACCGCGCCTCGATGAGCTCGCCAGGAAGATCAACCATCAGCCGGAGGAAGAGTTCGATGCTCATCCTCCTTACACCCGCCGCATATTGGAGGAACGGTTCCCTCCAGGTTCCGCTTCCCCCAAGTGGACCCGTACGATGGTACGACCGACCCCCTCGATCACCTCGAAAGCTACAAGGCCATGATGCAAGTCCAGGGCACCTCAGACGCCCTTCTCTGCAAGGCCTTCCCTGCAACCCTGCGGAAGGTCGCCCGTGCGTGGCATTCATGCTGTCCCCCCACAGCGTAGACTCCTTTCGGGAGCTGGAGATGGCGTTTTTGGCTCACTTCGACGCCTGCCGCCGGATCCCAAGGGTGGCGGACAGCCTCTTCTCCGTCCGCCAGAAGGAAGGAGAGCCCCTGCGGGATTTTGTGTCCCGATTCAAAACCGCCGCCCTCGAGGTCTACCATCTCGATTATGCGGTGGCCACCCTGGCGCTGAAGCGGGGACTTCTTCCGTCCCGCTTCACCTTCTCCCTGGACAAGAAGCCCACGGGCTCTTACTCCGACCTCCTCCTTCGGGCCCAGAAGTACATCCGGGCGGACGAAGCCGACCTCACCCGCCGGGAGTCTTCAAAGGGCTCCAGCCATAAATCCGCTCGCCCTGAGCCGAGCAGACCTCCCCAACATCGCCGATCCGACCCGCCTCACCGGTCCGACAACAGGCGCCGAAGCCCTGTCCTCGACGAGGGTAAGCTCACTCCCCTCCTTGCCCCTCGATCCCATATCCTGATGGAGATCGAGGGCGAGCCCTACCTTCAATGTCCTCCCCCCATGAAGAAAGGTGTACCCCGCGACAGAAGCCGCTATTGTCGATTCCACCGGGACTACGGCCACGACACCGACAACTGCTACAGCTTGAAGCGGGCCATCGAGGAGCTCATCCAATGGGGCTACCTTGGAAAGTACATCCAGAAGATGCCACAGCCGCTGCCGGCCATCATGAGTCCTCCACCAGCTCAAGCCACTGTCGACAACACTCCCACGGAGCGGACTGTCGGGATGGTGTCCTGGGGATCAGCCCCTACGTCCAAACGGCCGAGGGAGGAGGAGGCACCAAATAATGTAATGCCCCGGGGGGAGATTGATGTAATGAAAAATGTAAACAATGAAGGCGTAGTCGTCGCTATGACGATTGCCAAACACCCTGTAAAAAGGATATTAGTTGATAGTGGCAGCTCGGCTGACATTCTTACTTATGACGCTTTTGTTCGGATGGGTTTATCTGTTGATTCCCTTTAGCCCGTGGCGACCCCACTGGTCGGATTCACTGAAGATTGTGTGAGGGTTGAGGGCGAAATATCCTTGCCTGTGACGGTCAGAACCCCACCATGCCAAAGCACCGTGATCATGAAATTCCTGGTCGTGAGGGTCCCTTTGGCATACAACGCCATTCTTGGGCATCCCGGCCTGAATCTTTTGGACGTGATTATCTCCACCCGACGCTACTGGTGCAGTTCCCCACCAGCGAGGGAGTTGGGGAGATGCACGGGGAGATAGGCCCGGTCTTACCTTGCGATCATACGACGTCAAGCCCTTTGGAGGCCGACCCAGCCCTGGAAGCATCCGATCCTAGAGATTCCGCCAAAGGAGGGGAGCCCGCCGAGCACCTCCTGACTTTCCCCCTTAATGATGACCCAGCAAGGACCGTCCGTGTAGGCGGACTCCTCCCCCTGAAAGACCGGGAGCGCCTCTTAGCTTTCCTGCGGGCTAACTCGGACGTCTTCCTGGTCAGCGTCTGACATGCCCGGCATCCCTCGAAGGTCATCACCCACAAGCTCAACATCGACCCGCGCCACCATCCAATCCGTCAAAAGAAGAGGAGCTTTGCCCCGACCGACAAAGGGCGATTGATGAAGAAGTCAACAAGCTGATCAGCGCCGGCCACATCCGGGAGGCGCACTACCCAAGCTGGCTGGCCAACGTAGTCATGGTGCGCAAGGCAAACGGGAGCTGGAGGATCTGTATAGACTTCACCGACCTCAACAAGGCGTGCCCAAAAGACAGCTTTCCCTTGAGAATCGATCAGCTGGTCGATTCCACCTCTGGTCATGAGCTTCTCAGCTTCATGGATGCCTTCTCCAGATACAATCAGATAAGGATGGACCCCGGCGACGAGGAGCACACCTCCTTCGTGACAGAGAAAGGCATTTACTGTTACAAGGTGATGCCTTTCGGCCTCAAGAATGCAGGAGAGACATATCAAAGGATGATGAACAAGATGTTCCAGGACCAGCTCGGCCGGAACATAGAAGTCTATGTGGACGACATGTTGACAAAGAGCACCCGTGCCACCGACCACATCCGACCTGAAGAAACTTTAACAACCTCCGTCGCTTCCAAGTCAAGCTGAACCCCAAGAAGTGTGCTTTTGGGGTCACGCAGGTAAATTTCTAGGTTTTATGGTGACCCAGCGCGGAATCGAGGCGAACCCAGAGAAGATCAGTGCCATACTCGACATGAGGCCGCCGTCCAACAAGAAGGAAGTGCAACGGCTAACGGAAGGATAGCGGCTCTGAGTCATTTCTTCTCAGATCGGCAAAGAGGTGCTTGCCTTTCTTCAAGGCCCTGCGGAAGGTGAATGGTTTTGCATGGACGGACGACTGTCAGGAAGCTTTCGACGGCTTAAAGGTATTCCTGTCCTCCCCATCGCTCCTCTCCAAGCCGAGAGATGGGGAGAGCCTTTTCCTTTACTTAGCCACCTCCTCAGAAGCCGTCAGCTCAGTCCTGGTGCGCCTTGACACTGATGGAACCCAAAGGCCTGTCTACTACGTGAGCAAGGTCCTACACGATGCCGAGGTCAGGTATTCCAAAACAGAGAAAGTCATTTTCTCCTTGATAGTCTCTGCCCGGCGTCTCCGCCCGTACTTCCAAGCCCATCCTATCGTGGTGCTCACGGACCAGCCTCTCCGGGCCATCCTGGCCCGTCCGGATACTTCGGGTCGACTTGCCAAGTGGGCCATCAAGCTAGGAGAATTCGACATCTCTTTCCAAGCGCGACCGGCCTTAAAGTCCCAGTCCTGGCCGACTTCCTAGTCGAGTGCACTTGGGCGGAAGAGGATCTCAAGGAGGTTCCTGGGGAGCAGCCCAGGCCGAGCCGAGAGGTGATGGAGAGACCTGGATCCTCCATGTGGACGGCGCATCGAATTCTCAAGGGAGCGGCGCCGGCCTCATTCTTGCCGGGCCAGAAGGAGAAAAAATCGAGTGCACCCCGAGATTTCTTTTTGAGCCACCAACAACCAGGCAGAGTACGAAGCCCTGCTGGCCGGGTTGAGGTTAGCCCAGGGTTGGAGCAAAGCACCTCAGAGCCTACACGGACTCGCAACTCGTCTCCGGGCAAATCAATGGAGAGTATGAGGCGCGCGACCCCGTTATGGCGCAATATCTGAAAAAGGTTCAACTCTTGACCTCCTCACTGCCCTACTTCAGCATCAGTTACATCCCCGAAGTGAAAATGCAAAGGCCGACGTCCTCTCTCGACTGGCTACCTCCGCCGACGGCTTGACAAGGGACGCCTACATTGAATATCTAGAAAGGCCCAGTATAGAGGACAGGGAGGAAGTCCTCCCGCTCACCCCGGAACCTACGTGGATGGACGCCTATGTCTGCTCACCTCACCGACGGCACCCTCCCGCCGATGCCGACTACATCCTCAGAGAAATCCACGAGGGCATTTGCGGGAACCATCGGGGCAGATCCTTAGCCCAGAAGGCTCTCCGTCAGGGGTACTTCTGGCTCACTATGAAGGAGGACGCGGCCAAGCTAGTTCAAAGGTGTGACGGCTGCCAGCGCCACGCGCACATCCAACGTCAGCCGCCTGCCCCGCTGAGCCCACTCTCGGCTCCGTGGCCCTTCGCCCAGTGGGGAATGGACATCCTTGGACCGTTCCCCCAGCTTCAGGGCAGCGGAGATTCTTGTTGGTCGCCATCGACTATTTCACCAAGTGGGTCGAGGTCGAGGCGTTGGCCAAAATCACTGAGAGCAAAGTTAAGGCTTTCTTCTGGAAGTCGATCATATGCCGCTTTGGCTTGCCTCACACCCTCGTCACGGACAACGGCCGCCAATTCAACAACGAGGCATTCAAAGCCTTCTGCGAGGAGCTAGGCATTCACCACCGATTCACCTCCGTCGGCCACCCCCAGACCAACGGGGAGGCTGAGGTCATGAACCGCACCATCCTCAGAGGGCTCAGGACTCGCCTAGACGGTTCCAAGGGACGCTGGGTAGAAGAGCTCCCCAGTGTGATATGGGCTTACCACACAACGCCCAGAGCCCCGACGGGCGAAACTCCTTTCAGCCTCTCCTTCGGATCCGAGGCCGTCATCCCCATCGAGATCGGATTGCCCAGTCCACGTGTGGAGTCCTTCAGTGAGGAAGGCAACTCCGCGCTGATTCGGGCCAACCTAGACTTCATCGACGAGGCGCATGACAGAGCGAGACTGCGCATGGCGACCTTTCGCCAGCGAGCGGCCAAGTACTACAACGCCCGGGTTCATCCCAAGGTTTTTCGCCGCGGAGACTTGGTGCTACGAAAGGCCGAGGTATCAAAGCCTACCGAGGGGGGCAAGCTATCCCCCAACTGGAAGGTCCCTACCGCATCGCCGAGGCGTTCCACCGGGGGGCATACAAACTAGAAGAGCTTGACGGGAAGCCCATTCCACGTACCTGGAATGCGGACAACCTCCGCCGGTATTACCAATGATGTACTCCCCAAAGCATAAATAATAAAAAGGGCCCTTCTGATGACACAGCTT
>UESW01000800.1:0-22130 GCA_900491605.1 Calamus simplicifolius | reverse complement strand
TTAAATCTGGGTGTCAAAAAAATAATAAAATATTTGTGAGATAAGACAATACAACTCATCTTTACCATGCAAACATATCCTTGTGTTACTACATCATATCCCTATACTAGTACAAGAATATGATATTGCAGCATAGAGATGTAATGCGATATAATAGCATAAGGATATCGGATATGATGTATTATATTTATATGCTTATGATATGACTTTTTTTAGTTTTGAGATCCATAAGAATCAAATGATGAGAGAGATGATCAAATTTGGGTTAAGCCACAAACAAATGTAGCAAAGTATATATATATATATATATATATATATAGACACACACACACCAACACATAAGAGTTTTACATCGATAATCCAACTTGAGATTAACTACCTCTCAAAACAACTTATACACCAAAAAAATACAAAATTTGAAACTTCAAACCTATACATCAAGTTGTCAAAAACTAGATAATTTAAATAAAACCAAAACAATGCATGCCTTGTAATTATTTAATGCATCAACTAGAAATCTCCAAATAATATTATTTTATATGTATAAATAATTTAGATATAATAAATTATGTCCAAGAACACATACAACTATGCTATTGAAATTTTCATATGTAAGTACTATTCTAAACAAGGATTAAAAACTACAATCATTAGATATTTGCAGGTACAAGTTAGATGTTGTATAAAATTTGAACGTAGTAACAATGGAGGATATACCTTAAAATGCATTTAAAGAGATGCTCGATGAAGAAGTTATTATTTGAGACAATAAAAAAAAGCTATAATTGTTAATTTGATGAGTTATTATATATGCTTATTGTTACGGCAATAATGCCTATGACATTTTATAGGATAGACAAGTTTTATACTGTCGGTATGGACTTCACAATGAGGAGTGTCAATAGTCATTTGCTCATATAGGAGCTGGGGCACGTCAAGATTTTTAATTATGAGAGGATTTTACCTTTTCTTTGCAAAATCTTTTAAAACTGTTAATGAACTAGAAACTGGTTAATATTTAAATTTTCATCTTTAGCCCTCCTGGATTAATTAATGGTTGAGAATAAATTTGTTTTAATGCCGTGTAAAAAGAAAATGATGACAAAGCTAATCTCATATATTAATTGTTGGCAGAAAATATGTTTAAAAGAAATGAATCTACGGGAAGCTTATTTATGAAAAGTTTTCTAACTATATGTTAAGGGGATTGCTGTAGTAAAATTTATTAATAATCAAGACAGATGGTTGAGGATTAGGGACTCATTTGGTTCATTGAAATGACTATTTGAGATCAGAATCAAAATCATTTATTTTGATTCCAAGCGTTTATTTAGTTGGAATTAGAATCTGATTCTAATTCCATATAGAATCCGAATTCTACCTTAGATGAGTTAGGGATTCAAATCCTCTATCTTAGATTGTCAGGGCATATTTGGTTTGCGAATATAGAAATTAACTAGTAAGACTAAAGAACCTTTATTCCCATTCCATGCATTTAGTTTATGAAGTATTCATTCCCATCACTATTTCTAATGGAATGGTAAACCCTCTAGGATTCGCTCCTATTTCCACATGGATTTCCATTCTTTAATATTTGGTCTTTGGTGAAGACATGCAAGGCATTATCCTTTTTTTCTTCTTCTCTCAAATTTTTCCCTCCATCGACAATATCGAATTAACTCCACCATCGCTATCAATGGCACCACCACCTGAAGAGATGGATATGGTCATCGACATTAGACAATCATAAAGATTAAAATCCTTGGCAAAGAAGAAGCTCTGATTTTTGTTACTAAGTCTGCTAACAAGTATACAAAATGTATTACTCGGCTCTAGTCCAAACTCGATGAAATCTCCCTTATGCAAACGATAACCACCCTCAAGATCCTATGTCGCTCCCTCCATTTGTAAGGAGATGAAGGCTATATATGCCACTATTGTTATTACCATTGTAGCTAAGGGTTTAGTGGAGATGTTTTAGACTACTCATACTACATGCTATCTTCTTCATTTATGCTGAAAATATGTTGAATTCCTTTTCCTCTATTATGGGAACCAAACACAAATAATGAGAATTAGAATATCATTCTCATTCCAATTTTTATACGAACCAAACGTGGGTGTAGGAATTAGGACAGCATACTAGTTCCCTTGAGAATAAAATTCAATTTCCATTTTGTCCTATGAACCAAACGCGCCCTAAATTCATTTTAGCCTTTTCTCATTTGACCTCCTTTTCCTCTCTTCTCATCTAATGCCCCCAAGCCTTCAATCACATTGTCGGCAGAGGTGAGCTGGAGGATAAAATTTATTGTTTTTTATAATAAGCTTGATTTTATAGATATCTTCCATAATCATAAAAATCTGACGTATCTAAGCTTCTAATTTCAATTCTAATTTCTAGATGAAGAAATTATTATTTAAGCTAATAAAAAAAATCTCAACTCAACTCATTTAAGCTTTTTTTTTCAACTACATGGAGTCAGCTACATGAATCTACTTCCTTCTTTATTTAGAAATAAATCGACACATAAAATGCACTTTGCATAGTTTGATTTAATATATTCATGTTTTAGTTTTATGAGATTTGACGAAGTTTTACGCCGGCTGTCAACTACCTAACGCAACCTTCCCCCTTTATCCAAGCTTGTAATCCGCTTTGATGGAGTTAGCTAATAAAAAAAGCTATATTATTTAACTGTTAGTTTGATAAGTTATTATATATTGTTGTTATTATAGTAATAACGGCAATGATGCTAACATTTTATAGAATGGACAAGTTTTGTATTATCACCATGTACTTAAGGTAGTGTTTGAAATAGGGAATAAGAGGGGATATCCCCTCTTATTTCCAAAAGTCATAATCCCCTCTTATTCCCAAAAGCCATAACTATAAGGGATAGCTGGGAATAAAGTTAACCAAAGGAATAATCCATCGTTAACCATGGTTAACCATGGGTTATCCCCTCAATTTATTTCCTAGAAAATGCAGGAATAGCTGGTTATCCCTCCAAACAAGAGTAAAAAAAAGTTATCCTATGGATTTACCTTTTTGCATTTGATATGATCAATAGGATAGCCAAGGGATATCCCTAGGGATAGCCAGGGGATAAACTCTATCACGTACACTTATCCATGGATAATATTTTTTATATCAAACACTACCTAAAAATGCGGAGTGTCTCATCTCAATTTTACAAGAATTTATTTATTTGCTTCTCCTATCTATTCTAAGATTCTATTTGTATTTGATAATTATACTATCCTAATTATTCTAGTGTTATTAATATGAGTTCCGTTTGAGTGAGCACAGAAACAGAAACAGCTACAATATAACTGCTATCTAATTTCAGCCTTGTGAGCATAGTTTTTTTATATATCCTTAAATCCTTGAATCCTTGGTGATGGCTATGAGATGAATGTGATGGCCATGCGGTTCTCTTGAGAAAGGCATCTTTGAGAAGAGGATCTCAGTCCTTAACCATCATCTTTCTTATTGTTGTCATTATTCCGATTAATTTATCCAAATTTATTTTCTCTTTAATGATTATTTTTTTTCAAGTATCTTTATGATGATTGTAGGCCAGCTAATCCTATTATATAAGTGATCCTATGCTGATGACGATGTCCTACGTGCTGCTAGCTTCTTAGCATGTAGAATTTTCTATATAACACCAAAAATATAGAGGATTTCTCTAAACATATACCATGTTTCTACGTGATAAGATGGAATTGGAAATAAATTGCACACCTTCTCTTCATATTTTCAACTTCAAAACTATGCCCGTTCAATCTTCTTATCATGATTGGATGCCCCATCTTAAACATCATCCCTTTAGAACGAAAAAAGATGGACAAGGAATTAGCAAACTAAATTTATATTGGTTTGGTCCTTGATGTTTCCATCACAACCACGAGATGGCCCATCCAAAATACCATCTTCTTTTGGACATCGCAACCATACGAATAGATAAGCGAGGAATTAGCATTACTCATTTATCATCCACTCTTAGATGAATGATTTTTTCCTTTTTTTTTTTTTTTTTGCTCTGTGTAGAGAAAAGAATATAGAGAAAGATAGGGAGAGTCAAAAAAAAAAATGAGAAGAATATCGGAGCTTGAGGCGTCTTAAGATTATTAATTATGAGAGGTTTCTACTTTTCTTTGCGAACATTCTTGAAATTGATAATCAACTAAAATCTAGTTAATATTTAAATTTTCTTCTTTACCTCTCCTTGATTTAATAGTCTAGAATAAATTTGTTTAAATGTTGCATAAAAGGAAAAGGATACCAAAACAATATCATACATTTATTGTCGAGGGAAAATATGTTTAAAGGAAACGGGTCTATAGAAAGATCATTATACATATGAAAAGTTTTCTACACCGTTTGTCTAAGTTATTGATGTAACTTGTAAAAATTATTCATAATTAAGACAAATGGTTGAGGATTCAGGGCTCATTTGGTTGATGAAAATGATCCTTTAAAATTAAAATCAAGATCATTACTTTCGATTCCAAGTGTTTGTTTAAATAAAATTAGAATATAATATTTATTCCATCTAAAATCTAAATTTTGTATTTACGGGTTAGGCATTCAAATCAATCATTCTCAATTGCCAATTTGGCCCTCTTTTTCCCTTTTCACACTTGACATCCTCAAGCTTTCAATCACGTGGACGTGAGTACTTAAAGGATTTTTTTTTTTTTAATGATGAGTTTGATTTTGCAGGTGTTTATAATATTTTATGCATTTTCAGCATATACATTCTAATGCTTTGCTTACTTAAATTTTGATTTCAATTCTAATTTTGTATAAACCAAATAAATAAGAAAATAAGCTTTTTCATCTCTTATTCCAATGAAATTTGATTTCAATTTTGATTATAAAATTAAACCAAAATTCTTAAATTATTATACTGATATCTGAAGTCTTAAGAAAATTTTCAACTACAGCGAAGATTACCCTCATCAATATTATAGAAGACGCTCGGTAACTCAACCATGGCTCCATCTTTAACGATTACATAACTATGTTTGGCATTGGTGAATAATTTGGAAGGTTTGAGGTGAGGAGAAAAAATCTAAAAACCTTTATAAATATTAAAAATTATATTATTTGAGAAAATATAGAAAATAAATATACCTGAAATAGCTGTGTATAGAGAATAAGCTTTTGGCATCTTGCTAACATGTCAACGATTGAAGGTTGATTAGTTAGATAAAAAGATTAAAGCATTAATTATCTGAATTTTAGACTTTTAAAAAAATATATTAAAAAAGAATGAGAAGAAAGTTAGTAGAGTATCGCATGACAGCAATGCGAAGAAAAGGAAGGTAAAGATAAAGACTATACTGCTTTTGTTCATTTATAAATGGATACCGTAACACAAAACCAATGCTAAAAGACTTAGGTTTGAGCTTTATTATAAAATAAAAAAACGACAAGAGGAAAAGAGTGAGAAAGAAAAATTAGAGGAAAAAATGAACAGTTTTAAAAAAATGAAACTTAGTTTTGCAAGGAAATATCTTCTAATAATAATAGATATTAATGATTTGAATAACTAAAGGTTAATGATGTGATAGATGGCACATCGTTAGTCATTTATTAATTTTTAAAAAAAACCTTAATAAATAGTGTGAGTGCGCTCTATTCCCGCTTCGTGCATAAGCTCTATTTGCCGATACATACCGCGTACGGTGCATACATTTAGTGCTGCATCGAAAAACTACATGAGTTAATTAATTAGAACTTTACCGTTATTATTTTTAATCATCTAATTATTATGACATTCATATAAAAAGTTGTTAAATAATTTTATACAATTGTTAAAAAATTATGATATTTACCTGTAATATACTAATAAATTTATATAATGTGTGATATTGGAGAAAATCAAAACCAATCAATAATCCAAACATTGGCTTTAAAGTATGGAAATCAAAATCACTGAATAATTTAAATATTGACATTGAAGTTACTCACATTTAATAAATGAAATAATTCTTTTTTTTTGGTTTAAACATAATATGGTGGAAAACTAGTCAGTTGCAGTGCTTAAAAAATTTAATGTTAACTTTTAAGAATAATTAATTCATGGTAAGAAAAAAAAAAATATTTATCTATATATATATATATATATATATATATATATATATATATATATATATATCATTAAATTACGAAGTTAGTTTTTTATTAAATATTAAATATAATATATTTAATTAATCTATTGATATAAATAATGTATAAATTTTATAAATAAAATTTTAAATATTTATTTATTATTTAAACTAAAAATTTACATTTTTTAGAGAGTTATATGTACTATGCTAATAAAAAATAATCAATAAAAAACATAGCATAAGAAATATGTTTGCTTTCTTATTTAAGCCTATTTTGATGTAAAAATTAAATTATACTAAAGTCTCCTCTCTCGATATAAATAAATGTTTGAATATTTTGGTAAAATGCTAAAAAGGTAAAAAATTTTTTAATATTTCAAAATTTTAAAGAACTTTTTTCCTAAACCATAATGATATTTTGATTTTAATTTGTTTCAAAAATCTTAAATTATTTATTTAGTTATTTAGTTTCATATAAATTAAAATAATTTTTATTAGCCTTCCATTAATTGGTCCTCATTATCACTCTTCATTTCCTTCTCTCCTCTTTTATCCACATGTGAAGACGTTCATCCCAGGCTTCCATTTGCGTGAGTGAACGCGACATTAAAGAAAGGGAGCAAGTGACTATAACAACATTGACAGGCGTGTTCTACGACATCTTCTAAAGGCGTTATGGGGAGAAGGAGGGGTGGAGAAGAGGAGGGGAGCGTTACAGTGTTGTTAAAATATAGGAAAGAGAAAAAGATTTAGATAAAATCTTTACAAAAAGGTTAAATAGGAAACAGGTTACCATCGCTGTACCAATCAAATTATTGGCAGATGAAATATATTTTTTAAACAAAATTGATTCTATTGCTGTTCATTAACTATTAAACCTCAACAATAAGGCATAGGTTTGAAAGAAGAAAACAATGAATGGAGTAGGTAGACATGTGACCTATGAATTTACATTTTTTTAGCAATTGTAGAATTATATGATAGCCTATACATTCTAGAGTCAACGTTAGCAATTTACACTCATTATTACAAGTATAGTCCCAACAAAGAAAGACGAAATGTGATTAACCCAATTTATTGCTATGTATATAAATAAAATATTTAAAAGTTACAAATTAATTCTTTTATTAACCCAATTTATTGTAATCTGATGATGGCCTTTCTCTCTTTCTCTATGTTCGTCCCTTCAAGTCACATGTTCAGTTTTAGTTTCTTTTATTGCTAAGACACCCCTTTGATCGTTGGGGAGTGTCTGATCGCCTTCTCCAGTTGATCAAAAAAAATTTAATGGGCTTCGTCAATCAAAAACCTACAAAAAGTCTTATGCCGGAGATTTCAGCGGGGATACTCCAATGCTAACTCAATGCTCTAGGCAACAATTGTAAGCTTGAAGGAAAGCTTGAGAGAGTCTGTATGAGCATGTATATGCCTCCCGCGTCTTCCCTTGTCAAAGATTCATCTTATCCGTTTGTGTAAACTCGACTGCCAGAGCATGCCTTACGAGACCAGAGTGATCATAACTGAATTAGCAGGATTTTCTCTCCATATGGCATATCAGGATTGGAAGGATTTACCAGAGCAGGGTTGCCATTGCAGATTTGGCAAGTTTGCCGGGCCAAGGCGATCATTGCAAATTTGGCAGGATTTGCCATGCCAGGACGATCGTTACAGATTTAGCAGAATTTGCCTCCCACATCCATGGCGGAGAGAATATCTCTATTAAGATTTAGGATCGTGGGAGAATCGTGTAGGCCATCGTGGGCAAAAGGGATCATACATGTGGGCCCATAAGGAATCCTACCCAAGTGGTCGACTGAAAGTCCTACCCGGATGGCCGACTGGAGGTTTTACCCGCCTGGCCGATTGAAAGTCCTATTCGGATGGCTGACTGGAGGTCATCTAGAAGTCCTACCTGGGTTGTCGATTGGAGGTCTTACCCGGATGGCCGATTGAAAGTCCTACCCAGGTGACCGACTAGAGGTCATCATAAAGTCCTAACCGGGTGACCGACTAGAGGTCTTCTGAAAGTCCTACCTGGGTGGTCGACTGAAGGTCTTACCCAGGTGGCTAACTAGAAGTCCTACCCAGATGGCTGATTGGAGGTCATCTGAAGGTCCTACCCATATAGCCAACTGGAGGCCTACCTGAGTGGCCGACTAGAAGTCCTATCCAAGTGGCTGATTAGAGGTGCGATCATCACCGTTGATTGGTGTTGCTCCATAAGCTCCATCAGATGCCCCTCACTCCTGAGCTTGTGCAGCCACATGCCCATCACCCTCCAAGGGAAAAGAGTGTGGAGCCTCAATTCATCAAGATTCGGGCGCACCGTTGGTATATGGTGGGCCATCGCGTAGAATCGAGGCGGGACCCTCAAAAAGTGAGGAGCCACTTGCCTTCATCATTAGCATGCCGCAAATTGCATTCTCCTAGGCAACGATTGAAATGATGGCACCAATTGTGATCGTTCACTTGGTAATGCCATTAGGTGGGTTGATTTTTTTTGTTTTGAAAATCCTGAATAAAAGGCCTTTTGTCAACCCTACCGAGCTCTCTATGCTTCCAGTATTATGAGAGAAAGAGAAGGGCCAAGTTTTCTTCTTTCATTCTCTAAGTCTCTAGGGTATCCTTCCTTGTTCCACAGGATGGTCTCCTTGGCCTTTTCTATCTTTCTTCAGATCACCCCTCTAGGTTTCCCATTCAAAGTAGCCATGGACCCTAGGGTCATCCATAGGAAGGGCAAGGAGTTCATAGTCTCCTCGTCTTCTTTTGAGGACAACATCCCTCTTCATTTGTGCTGCAGGGCTAGCGGTGTAGTTACCCGTGAGCCCTCGGTGGCTCCGGTGCGCCCTACCCCTCCTCCGGCCAACATTTTGAGTTCAGTTGGTCCAGAGAGCGTTCCTTCGACCATGACCCCATCGGAGGTAGAAAACCTTAGGGTCAGATATAGGATCCCTGAGGGGATTAGGTTGTCCGCTCCTAGTCCTAACGACAGGATGACCGTCGGCTCTACCGAAGGGGTTGCCCTATACGATGAATTTTTTAGGAAAGGACTCTGCCTTCCCCTACATCCTTTTATAGCCAATCTCTTGAAGAGGTATGACCTTCTCCTAGCACAGTTATCTCCAAACTCCATTAGGACCATCGTGCCTTCATTATGCTCTGCAACCTTCATTATGCTCTACCACTACCATGGCATAATGGCCAAAGTCTCTTTGTTTCAGGCCATGTATTCCCTCCGCCGCCATCCCAAAAAAGTGGGGTGATGGTATTTCTTCCCCCGATAGGGTAGGGTACTTAAGCTTGACCTCACTTCCTTCATCAAGGGAAGGAAGTCCCGCTACTTCTTTGCTCATATAGATAGTGTGAGAGATAGGTGGGGGGAGCTAGACCAATCCCAGAACAAGAACTCGATAGTGAAGCAGGTCAACAGTGAGGTATTTGACCAGCTATTGGCCTCCCAGATCCCTCCCTATCGAGATCTCCTTTCTAAAAAAAACTCATTTGATGCCGGTGCAAGCCCGATGCTGACCCTAGTTGAGCGCAGGGGCATTTCCTTTCTTTTATTTTTCTTTTTTTTCTTCTTCCTCCTTTTAATCTTCTACATGCTTGTCACAGGGATAAAGTTCTCCATCGAGCAATTGAAGGGGATTGGCAAAAAGAGGAAAGAGGCGGCCGACGACACAGGGAAGGAGATGAAGAAACCTCAGTTGTCATGTTCGATGCCTCCTCAACCTCAACATCAAGGGGCTGGTGACTATGTGGCCCTGGTTGAGGTAGTACTGGTTTCCCACCCAGGGAAAACCGACTCCGACTCAGCTACTTACCTAGTGGCGACGGTGGAGCTGAGGGCAAAGGAAGCCCCTCCGCATCTAGGGGCGATGGGGTGACAGCGACTCCAGTGCCTGCACTTGAGGTGATGGAGAATCCTGGGTTTGCGACGGTGCCTTCGCCTGCTAGCGAGGTGTCGACTGTGGAGGAAGAGGCGGCCCCCAGCGGCCCCGTGAGGGAGCCGGTGACCGTTAAACACACCAGGGATGAGGGAAATGCCTAGGTTACCCTAACGGTTCCCCGGATGGCCTTGGCATTCCAAGATAGCCATATGGTGGAACGGCTACTGGAGTGCATCCTCCTTCCCCAGGACTGGTAGGAGACCCGCCATCGGTGTATGGGAGATATCTTGGATGATCTATTCCCCCAAATACTTTGGGTAAGTGGACCGTAATTCATCTTTCTAACTTGTTGCTTCAAAAGTTGCTTGGTGCACTAACCCCTCCTTCCTTAATTTGCAGATGGCGAGCAGTGTCCTCACTGTCTGGGATGCCTGTCTCTGGACTGCGAAGTCCTATCACATTGCTCGGGGTAGGGCTTCCATCACCCAAGTTTAGGTGGATAACATAAAGCTGGATCTTACTGCTGCTCTAGCCCGCAAGATAGCTCGGGGCCAGGAACTCCATAAACTCTAAGCTGCCATGGAGGCAAGCCGGGGGCTGGAGGCTTGGCTTGTGAAAGCAGAGGAGAAGGCAAGGGCTGAGGACAAGAAGGCCAGAGTTGAGGCCGAGCATTCAGAGGCTACCAAATTGAGGTGGGTTGATGCCTCGGCCAAGGTGATGGTGCTTGAGGCCCATATTGATGGGGCCAAAATAAAGAGTGAAATGGCAGAGGAAAGAGCTAAGGATGCCAAAGCAAAGGTCGAGGTCGCCAAGCTCAAGTGGCGAGGGAGGAGCCTGCTCGGGCCAGGAGGGAGGCCTCCCGGGCAACGGCCGGGGCCCAAGCCACCAGGACCAAGGCCAATAAGGCAATGGAGGCCTACGAAGATTTCACCAACTTCTGCGAGGAGGCTGCCAAGGCAGTATATGACTCATTCCTCAAAGGATTTGATGAATGCAAGAATAAGGTGTCACGGGTTTGCATGTCACAAACTTGGATGTCATCATCGTCAAGGACCCCAAGGAGCCAGCAGAGCAACCGGTGAGCATGGTCATCAGCGCACTCAAATGTGGCGATGATGCCGTGGGTGCCGAAGGGGGACAATCAAAAGAGCTGCAAGCTTGGCACCCAAAGGTGCTGCTAAGAGCGCACCGCCACCAGCCAAGGAGGAGTTGGTCCGGGGAGTAGTTTCCCAAATGATGTTAGAGGTGGGCACTTTGGTGGAGGCCACGGTGGAGGCAATCAGATTGACAGAACTCACCGACCATTGAAGACCACCCTCTTTTTAGAATTCTTTTGTATTTTGTTTTGATTCTGTACTGCTTTTCTAATTCAGTTATGTGCGACTCTATCTTCTATACTTTATACTTTTATATCATAATAAATAGATCCCTTTTTCCTTCATGAATTGATCTTCTAAATACTTGCATGACGCTCTACCCTTGCATTTACTTTTATATGTTGGCTTCCGTCCCAACACTCTCCTATGGAGATACCTTTTTCTTTCACGGATTGCCTCTGAATTCGCAATTGTATTAGCATGTCCTCTGAGATTGAGTACTAGCTTGACTTAAAACCTTAAGTAAAGTTGAGGGCAGGTTGACTGTACTTGACTGGTTAAGAGCTCAGTAATCGTCTCCGGACTTATAGTTGGAAGATAGCATTTAATTGGTTATTACTATCGTTGGCGGTCAAAAATAAAACATACTCACTACTATAGCTAGGGATGAATCGGGATAGTATCCTCGAAGATCAAGAATAATTATTTCATAAAAATAAATAAAAAAATTTAATTATAGATGATGATATTTAGAATAGTGGTTATTAAAAGATAATAATTAATTAATTAACGAAATTAAGACAACAGGAGAAGCAACCCAGGAATCCGAATCCACCATGCAAACAGATTTTATCTTTTTTTTCTTTATGTTGCAACATCAATAATTTTTGCAAATTCAAGATTAGAATAATTTATCGCTTGTCAAACATGGACCGTATCAGAAGATCACGGTACGTTCACTTAGAGTATAAACTATCTAATTAATTACAAAGTTAGAGGTCTAAATTACCATACCATGATCTATCTTTCTTAGGCACGTACCATATCCTAAGATCATGGTACATCGATAGAGGGTATAGACCGTGTATGCCAGATCAAAACCTTGATCAGAAAAATAACTCAAAAAAAAATAAAAGAAGAGCATAATTTTTATTGTATAAAAATTAAGAATAAAAAAAATAGAACCTGATTATAGGCTTCATCATCATCCCAAGTTGAAAAAATCTAGCAATGCATTGCTGCCACCAGCATTTTCTCTATAATTTTTTTCTTCCAGGCCTAAATACAATGATCTAAATAAAAGAAAAATATAAAAATAACTTTAAAGAAAACTCCTCCTTTCAACTAATGTCTGAGGTCCTTCCTTTATAGAGCTTGTTTAGGGCTTCCTCCTAGTCAAAGTTAGAGTCAATTGGGCTCAAGATCGTTCAGATATCATGAGAAAACTTCTCATCCATCCGTTCCACATTATCTGCCTTAGTTTGCATCGAAAATCATGCAAAATCATCTCTTTCTTACTTTTCGGGCAAACAGAGTCCTGATTTGAGTGCGTGTACATCATTGGACTTAAAAAATCGAGCTCTTTTCATATATAAGTTTTTTTTCTACAAACATCCATAAAAAGCATCAATTCTTAATATATTTAAAGTATTTAATATTTATTTTAATAGTTAAATTAGGCTAATGAATAGACTTATCACACCCTTCAACTTAATCATTGCTAGCCTCTTAGCAATGTAATTAAAATAAAATAATGTGTCACTAAGATTCTCTTTTACAAAATTAAATCTAGGCTTAAGGTTGAAATAAGCTAGCTAGTATCACTAACTAAGTATTGAGTTTTTGAAGTAAATTTTGCAGTCAAAACAATCAGAAACTTTCTTATGGTTCATCCATAAATCTACAGCACTTGTGTTTATGATGGCTAACTTAGCATTTTGGTACCAGCTTGTAAGGAACAATGGTATCTTCGCTTATCACTTACTTTGGTCAATTTTCTGTACACCCTCAAATTAAGCACATGACTTGAGGTAGCTTACATATTGCCTGATATATATATTTATTATTATTATTTTAGCGATATCTTCACACTATCCACTTTTTGACATGAACAACAACGCTTACTTAGGCGAAGGTGCCAGTTACCGATGAAAAACTAATATTTAGACTTTTTTTATTTTTATTTATATATATATATTTTTTTTTTTATTTTTTATCAAGCAGGTAGCTCTTTCCTTAAATTCAAGTTTCTATCATTAGGGTGTATATCAATTATCAATTTTTAATAATAATTGAATCTTCAATTAACCTTACAACTAATACCTAGTTTACCTCGTTAGTGTGCATGTGCAAGAAAGTGCTAATAGCCTTTAGATGATATAAGTAGGCTGCTAAAATTCTTACCAGCTAGTCTACTTCTTGGCTCGCTACAATAATTGGCCAATACTTCTAACTCTGTTACCTTTTCCTAGTCATTTTTGCTCAAAAAAATTTTTCATGGTACATGGTATAAAAAAAAATTGATATTTTTTTAAAAAATACCAAGGTGTTTTTAAAATAATTTTTAAAAAGGTTTCTCTTACCTTCCAACTTAATTTCTATTATCCTCAATGGAGTGAGAAAGAATAAAACAAGAAAAAATACCATCTGGACGAGATATGCCCTATGTTATGTTAGGAGTAACTTAGCAGAGTAGTCTCTTATTGCTAAAAATAAGAATCACTAAAATAATGATCAGAAAATAAAATTTTGGGTTGCCTTCCAAAAAGCGCTAAGTTTAACGTCTTCAGCCAGACATCATGGCTCACTCTGATTATCATTGTCAAAGAGTTTAATGATCTCTTTTCTTACTACTTTCTTCACATTTGGTTTAAGTTTTCTTTAGGAGTCTTTTATAGGCTTGATTTTCTCCCTTAAGTGAATCCTATGTTGAACGATCGCGAGGATAATCCCTTTTATATTAGCCATGGTCCATCCTAACGTTTATTTATTCTCATTCAATAGTTTTTCTTCTTGTGAGGAGTCTAAGTCGGTTGAAATAATCACAGGCAGGATTTCTGATGGACCTAGATATGCATAGTTGAGATGCTTAGGAAGTGGTTTCAGTTCTAATTTGGATGCTTCCTTTATTAATGGCTTGGATAATAGTTCAGGTACTTTCTCTAGTGGTTCAATTGAAAATGGTTCATATTTTATAGTCCAAGGAGGGATGGTGTCAAACTTAGGAGGTTCTAATAATAGATTTATCTCTTTGGTGTACTTATCAATTTCAAAGTCATTTATTCCAAAATGTGTAAAACATGTTTGTAAAGGGTCTGAATCAAGCAAACTTTGGAATTTCTTATCTACAACTTTCTCTATCATGTTTACTTTATTTAAATCATATACATGTGATCCTGGGAAAGCATTGAAAAGATTTAATCTCATCTTTTTATTTTCAAAAGATACATCCATAACATCCGTTCTACAATTTATATATGCATTAGTGGTAGCCAGAAAAGGTCTTCCAAGAATGATGAAAATTTAGTTAGAATTACCGCTAGATTCCATATCTAACACAAAAAAGTCGACAAGAAAGTAAAATATATCTACCTTCACTAATATCTTCCAATATTCCATGAGGTACTTTGACTAATCTATATGCCAATTGTAATGTTACCATCGTGGGCTTCAACTCTTCGAGTCCGAATAATTCATACACTGAACTTGGGAGAAGGTTTACACTCACACCCAAATCTAGTAATGCTTTCTTGATTGTGAAGTTTCCTATGACACATGATACAAATGGGGTACTATGATCTTTTAGTTTGGGTAGGGTTTTTTGCTGAACAACTGAGCTGACTTGCTTAGTCAACTGAATCTTTTATGATATTTGTGTCTTGGCTTTTCGTTTTTGTGTGCATAGATCCTTCAGAAATTTGGCATAAGCCAAAACTTGCTTGATAGCATCAAGAAGAGGTAAGTTTATTTTGGACTTGCTTAAATAACTCAAGCATCTCATTCATTTTTATATTCTTCTTGTCCAAAGATAAAGGGGATTCTAAAGCACTAGAAAATGGGGCTTTAGGTATGAGTGCTTGATTATTGAATTCCTTCTCTTCTTCATTTCTTCTCTTTTTCGGTTTAGCCACTTCTAATTTTTGGGTTGGTCCAGGCAGGTTCAACATTTTTTCACTTCTTAAAGTCATGACTAATTTTGCATGTTCTGAGAATTTGTTAGGACTAGTGGAATCCTCAGCCATGAATTATTCTTTCGGATTACTGATGGGCTAACTAGATAACCTACCCTTCTTCCTTCTACTGAATGCTGTGGCTAGTTGACCTATCTAGGTTTCTAGTTTTGCAATGGATTGTGTGTGGGAATGAAGGAGTTGAGTATTCATTTTTAGCCCTTTCAATGCTTGTAACACATTATCTTCGAAAGTAGGATCATGATTACTCGATGGAGGTTGTGGGATGCTGGGAATTATGAATATGGCATTCTTCTAAAATTGGTTTCCTGATAATTGGGCCTACTTGATGATGAATTGGTTATAGGTTGAGGTTACCAAGAAAAATTCGAGTAATTTTGCCAATCAAAATTGTAAGTATTCGAATATGGATCATTTCCTAGTCTAGGAGTCATACAGGTTTGGGCTTGGTGGGCTTGCTCTTGAACAAGCTCAAAAAATTGATATGCAGCTGGATATTCACCTATACAATGGGTCAGACTCGAACAAATTATACAAACCTCATGTAATTGAGTAGATGGGGAAGAGGTGTTTCCAACTTGTAGAATTCGGTCAAGTTTCTGGGATAATTTATCTACCTTAGCATAGATATCTATAAAATGATCTATTTCATATATTTTACCTCTTTTAGGTCCTACGGGAGGGTTTCTACGAGCAACTGACTTGTGATGTTATGAATTCTCACCCAATGTCTAAAGAGTTGCCAAGTTTCATGTTCATTCTTCAACAAAAATATCTCACCACATGAAGCATCAGCCATTTGTCGGTACTTTTCTGATAAACCATCATAAAAGAACTGAACTAGTTGCCATTTGGATATGGCATGATGCGGATATTTTTTAATCAATTCTTTTAATCTCTTCCATGTCTCGTGAAATATCTCTCCATCTCTCTGGAAAAAATTTGTAATGGCTTTTCTAATTTGATTAGTTTTTTCTATAGAAAAGTATTTCTCAAGAAACTCTCTGAAGATGGTCCCATGTTAAAATTGTTACAGTATCTAATGAATTTAACCAATATTTGGCTTTGTCCTTAAGAGAAAATGGAAACAACTTAAGTCTAAGTCAGAAAAATTTTAATTTTTTACGGTTGAACAAATCTTGAGAAACTCATCTAGATGTTTGTAAGGGTCCTCATTTGCAAGTTCATAAAATAAAGGTAACATTTGAATCACACTTAATTTGATCTCATATTGAGTAGCCTCCATTGGAGGCACTTGAATGCAAGAAGAGTATGTATACTTTGAAAGAGTGAAATACTACTTTAACTGTCGTAGTGAATTATTTTTATTATTAGGGTCCATAATTCTAAGTCTATTTGTTCTAAAGGTTCTTTCTATCTCGGATCTAAGGGCATGAGGTTGGGTTATAACGATCGGTGACCAAACATACACCCTACCAATGCACTCTAAAGCAAACAGTAATTTAATTTTTTTTAATAAAAATTAAATTAATATAATAGAAGAGAAAGGAAAAGATTTTAAAAGAAGTATCCAAAGAGATTCCTAGAACTAAGAGCAATGAAGAATAATTTAATTAGGGTTTAATAATTATTAGCAATCAAGTTAATAAAGATTAAACTCTCTACTCTAGGTTTAAACTAGATCTAGACAACTCCTAACTTTCAAGACTGCCTTGGAGCCTTCTAAGTCAAAAATTAACTGATCAACTAGCTAGTTAAAGGTAAGGTCAACGGGTCCCCGTTGTTTACTAGGTAAGCAATAGAACCAATTAAATAACCATTTTTCCTTCCTTTTCTAGACACCAGTTAATCAATCAATCAATTCCAATTAAGCTAGAGTTCCTTAGAGACTTACGTCTAATTAATTTTAGAGTTAAAGGCTTGAGTTAATGCAAAATGAAAGATATGGTTTGTGGATGATCAACTCCTCATCTTATCTTGATTAGAGGTTTGTGCCCTTAAAATATTTTATTAAAATGCAATGCAATTCAAACAATGTGTCTAAACAAGTTAGAAAGTTTTTAAAGTTTATTATTTGTTTCCTTAAATTAATTATGTTTTATGAAAAGTGTCATAGGGTTTTCTTTTAGGCTCTTTAAGGTAAGTTAATTAAAAGAAAAAGTTAATTAAGTTAAAAGTGGATTTGTGATAAGAAGGAAAGTAATTTTTTTAATGTTAAAAAGAAAATAAGAAAATCTAATAATTAAGGTATCTAAATAATAATAATAAGCTAAAGAGAACAATAACTATTCAACAAAAAAGAATTTTTTTTACTATTTTCTTTTTTATAGAAGCACTAATAATAATGAGATAATAAAAAAATCAAAAATAATAATAAAATTAAGAAAAAATTTGTGGTAAATTTTTTATTTTTTTTATGAACTAATCATGCCTGGATCTCGATAATGGTGCCAAAATTTGATCGCTATCGTTGGCGGTCAAAAATAAAATATACTCACTACTATAACTAGTGGTGAATCAAAATCGTATCCTCGAAGATCAAGAATAATTATTTTATAAAAAAATAAAAAAATTAATTATAGATGATTATATTTAGAATAGTGGTTATTAAAAATAATAACTAATTAATTAATAAAATTAAGATAGCAAAAAAAGCAACCCAAGAATCCGAATCCACCATCAAATAGATGTTATCTTTTTTCTTTATATTGCAATATCAATAATTTTTGCAAATTCAAGATTAGAATAATTTATCTCTTATCAGGCACGGACCGTATCAAAAAATCATGGCATTTATACTTAGAGTATAAACTATTTAATTAACTACAAAGTTAGAGGTCTAAACTACCATACTACGATCTATCGTTCTTAGGCACGTACCGTATCCTTAGATTACGGTACATTGATAGAGGGTATAGGCCATGTATGCCAGATCAAAACCTCGATCAAAAAATAACTCAAAAAATATATAAAAAGAGCATAATTTTTATTACATAAAAATTAAGAATAAAAATAAAAAAATAAAACCTGATTACATGCTTCATCATCAACCCAAGTTAAAGGAATCTAACCATTCTTTGATGCTGCCAGCATCCCCTCCATAATTTTCCTCTTCCAGGCCTAAATACAATGATCTAAATAAAAATAAAAATAAAAAGAACTTTAAAGAAAACTCCTCCTTTCGACTACTGCTTGGTCCTCCTTTTATAGAGCTTGTCTAAGGCTTTCTCTTAGTCAAAGTTGGACTCAATCGGGCTCAAGATCATTCAAATATCATAAAAAAAACTCCTCAGCCATCCGTTCCACTTCACTTGCCTTAGTTTGCATCAGGAATCATGTGAAATCATCTCTTTATTTCTTTTCGGGCAAACGTAATCTTTATTTGAGTGCGTGTGCATCGTTGGACTCCAAAAATCAAGCTCTTTTCATCTATAAGTTTCTTTTCTGTAAACATCCATAAAAAGTATCAATTCTTAATATATTTAAAGTATTTAATATCTATTTTAATAGTTAAATTAGGATAATGAATAGACTTATCAATTAGCAAGGACCAACTTTGCCTCCGTGGTTGGTTGAGAGCGGCCTGCTGCCATCTCCCAACTCAGGGTCAGGAGGTTGGCATCCACCGACTGTAAGCTGGAAGATAGACCTCTCCCAACTGTGAGCCAACTGGACTCGTCCGATGCGGAGTCAGAAAGTTGGCATCTGCCGACAGTAAGCTAGAATTTTGATGTCTTCCAACTGTGAGTCGACTAAACTTATCCAATGCAGAGTCAGGAATTTGGCATCCACCGACTATGAGCCAGAAGGTCGATGTCTACCAACTGTGAGTCGATTGGACTCATCCAACATAAAGTTAGGAAGCTTGCGTCTACCGACTGTGAGCCAGGAGGTCGACGCTTCCAACTGTGAGTTGATTGGATTCATCTGATGCGGAGTCAGAAAGCTGGCATCTGTCAACTATGAGACAGGAGGTCGACGTCTAACAGCTGCGAGTTGACTAGACTCATCCGATGCGGAGTCCAAAAGTTGGCATCGATCGACAGTGAGCCAGGAGGTCAATGTCTCTCAACTGTGAATCGATTGGACTCATCCGATGTAGAGTCAAAAAGTTGGCAGTCATCGATAGTGAGACAGGAGATCGACTCATCCCAACTGTGAGTCAATTGGACTCATCTAACGCGGAGTCAGAAAGTTGGCATCCATCGATTGTCAGCTAAGAGGTCAACTTCTCCCAACTGTCAGTCGACTAGACGCATCCAATGCGAAGTCTGAAAGCTCTTGTCTGCCAACTGTGAGCCAGAAGGTCGATGTCTTCCAACTATGAGTCAACTGAACTCATCCGACGAGGAGTCAGGAAGCTTGCATTCGCCGACTGTGAGCCAGGAGATCAACGTCTCTCAACTATGAGTCGACTGGACTCATTCGATGTAGAGTCAAAAAGCTTGCATCCACTAAATGTGAGCTAGGAGGTCGACGTTTCCCAACTGTGAGTTGACTAGACTCATTCGACGCAAAGTCGAAAAGTTGGCTTCTACTGACTGTGAGCCAAGGGGTCGACGTCTCCCAACTATCAATCAACTGGACTCATCCAACGTGGAGTCTAGAAGCTTGCGTCCACCGACTGTGAGCCAAAAGGTCGATATCTCCCAAGTCCCAACTATAAGTTGACTCGGCTCATCCAATGCGGAGTCAAAAAGCTTGCGTTCACTAACTATGAGCCAGGAGGTTGAAGTCTCTCAACTATGTGTCGACTGAACTCATCCAACGTAGAGTCTAAAAGCTTGCGTCCACTGACTATGAGCTAGGAGGTCAACGTCTCCTAACTATGAGTTGACTGGACTCATCCAACGTGGAGTCGGGAAGTTATCCATCGAGTGCTGGATGATGAAGCAGTATGTTAGAAATCCCTTTTTACACCCCACAAATGGACTCCTATATATTATTGGTAATATATGCAGAGATTTTTGCACTCCATGTGCAGGGGATTGGGTTCCATCAAGTTTTTTGATCGGGTATGCTCCCTTGTAAATCGTTTCAGTGACTCGATAAGGTCCTTCCTAATTTGGGGACAGTTTGCCTTCTTATGTTGGTTTGAATACTTCATCACGCCATTGGACGAGATCTCCAAGGCGAAAAGTCCTTGGGCGTACATGGGCGTTGTAGTATTTTGTGGCTCTCTAGCGAAATGCTTCCATCCTAAGCCGTGCCCGATCACATGCATCAACAATGAGATTGAGGTTGGCCCTCAACTGCAAGGGGTTATCTACCTCATGGTACAATTTCAACCGTAAGCTTGGGAGTCTGATCTCGATTGGGATGACCACTTTTGACCCAAAGATGAGGCTGAATGAATTTCTCCAGTGGGCATCCTTTAGTCGTGTGGTAAGCCCAGAGCACGCTCGGGATCTTCTCCACCCATCTACCTTTGAACTCATCAAACCGAGTTCGAAGGCCCTGGAGGATGGTTCTATTCATCGCCTTGGCTTCTCTGTTGGTCTTCAGGTGGCTAACAGAGGTGAACCAATGGTGGATGTTTAGCTCAGCACTGAATTCTTTGAATGCCTTATTGTCGAATTGCCAACCGTTATCAGTGATGATGGTGTGGGGCAGTTTGAAACGATAAATGATGGACTTTCAAAAGAATGACTTTACCTTGCTCTCAGTGATGCATGCCAGTGCCTCAACTTCAATCCATTTGGTAAAGTAGTCAATGGTGATGAGCAGGAACCTCCGTTGGCCCAACACCAAGAGAAATGGACCAAGGATGTCTAAACCCCATTGGGCGAAGGGCTACGGGGACGAGAGTTGGCTCAAGTGGAAAGCGGGCTGCTGCTAGATGTGTACGTGCCATTGGCAACTGTCATACTTTCAGACCAGCTCGATTGAATCCTCTTGCATAGTAAGCCAATAATATCCTTGGCGAAGCACTTTGTATGCTAGAGTTTTACCCCCCATGTAGTTCTTGTAGATGCCTTCGTGGATCTCTCAAAGAACATAATCAGCGTCTGCCGAGCTTAAGCATTTAAGCAAGGGATAGGAGTATAACCTTCTATAGCTATCCATCCATTACCACGAATCTGAGAGCTCTCCATTCGAGTAATCTGGCTTCTTTGTGATCGTTGGAGAGGGTGATGTCGATGAGGTAGTGGACGTAGGCATCCATCCAAGTTGGCTCCTGTGTGTCTGGCAATACTTCCTCCGTGACACCGATACTCGGGGCTTCCAAATACTCGATGTATGTTCTCACCAGGGCCTTGTCAGCTGATGTGGCCAACCGAGATAAGGTGTTGGCCCTAGCATTTTTTCCTTTGGAGATGTAGCTAATGCCGAAGTAGGCTAATGCTGAGACCTGCAATCGAACCTTATCCAAATGCCGAAGTAGGCTAATGATCGGTCGGGCCAATCGGGATCAGGGCATGGATCGATCGCAACCGTCGATCATCAGCGATCTCGGACCGATCGCAATGGTCCGGGATCGGTCGTGGCCGATCGGGATCACGGCTTGGATCGATCGCAACCGTTAGATCGTCGCCGATCGGATCGATCGCGACGGTCCGAGATCATTCATCGCCGACCGGGATCGATCAGGGCCTGGATCGATCGCAACCGTCGGATCATCGACAATCGGACCGATCGTCACGGTCTGAGATCGGTCATGGCCGATCGGGATCATGGCTTTGGATCGATCACAAATGTCAGATCGTCGCCGATCGGACGATCGCCACGATCCGAGATCGGTCGTGGCCGATCGGGATCAGGGCTTGGATCGTCGCAATCGTCGGATCGTCAGCGAACTCGGACCAATCACCATGGTCCGGGATCGGTCGGGCCGATCAGGATCAGGGCTTGGATGGATAGCAACC
>UESW01000799.1:0-22157 GCA_900491605.1 Calamus simplicifolius | reverse complement strand
TGTTTTATATTGATACATATTGATGTTATATAAAACATAATATTTGCATGTTTAGTATAAAACATAGATATGATATATGATGCATGATGTCTATGTTATGAAACATACAATATTTATGAGAGTCTAATTTGAATGTCAAATGTTAATTCATAATCTCTTTAGATATGATCTAAATAGGAATTATGAGTAGTAAAATAATACATATGATGCTTGATTGAAATATATGACATGTAAACATGAAATATTTAATCCTTTGGTTAGCTAAATCGGGTCCATAAAGGGTTAGACCCTAAGGTTTAAATCAATTGGACTGTAAGAGTATTTGATCAAATCTAATTAGATTATGTTAAGAATGCTCTAAATCAAACAATAGTTGTAGTTGATCATGTCCTTCTCTTTGATTAAACCAAATGGAAGTAGATTAGGCTCTGTGTTGAGCATGAATCTCTTAGATGGTCAAATCAGAATTGGTTAACCATATGATGTCAAGGTGGGTTGGCAAGTTGCTCTAGGATCAACGATGAATGGTTTTTAATTGGGAGCTACTCGTATTGATGCATCTTTAACGAGTTAATGGCATATCCCTCCATCGATCTCACTCACCTGGTCAATGTGGTGAACCATTTATGATTCAGATCATTTACCTGATTCGGGTTGACCCATGCCTGTAAGGAAATTAGTTTGACTGATTTAGGTGCTACTTAACTGACTTAATCTTGTTTCATTCTACCGATTTTATAGATTCAGTGAGAACTTGATTAGTCATTTATCTTCATATTATTAAAATCCTCTAAAATTATTAGGTCCTTAAAATGAAATAGTTATATGATAACTAGATCATAGCCTCCCATTAAGGTGGGTGATAATGAGTCCGATATCTTGATAATCATTGGAGGCACTCCATGCCTGGTGCTTGTCAACCATCGGAATTATCATTCATTATATGATAAGTTAGCGTAACTATTAAATAAACAGTCAGGTGAACCGAGCTTCACTCGGGCTTGGTTGTCTATTGATAGGTTACACTGATTATATCATTTAATGGTTGGACCTAACCAGAACTTTCAGTGGAGGCACTTCATGCCTGCTAAAGAGGTATATGGGGCAAAACTGAATACTAAGAATTGTTTGGGAAAACAATTGGTTTTAAACCTACTCTTAGATGCATATGGGTTAGCCAAGCTTCACTTGGGCCTGTATGTAGTTTATGTAGATCTTAGTGCCCGCTAAAGAATTAAGAATAATTCTTCGAATTGGGGTGTAGAGGCTGCCAATTTGAACAAAATAGTGGAAGAATCTTTAGACTAAAGTCTAAGTCTTTAGACTGAATCAAATATACTAATAAACTTTAGTTTTTCCTTATGCAGAAAATGGCCACTAATTTATCATTAAGGTCCCTATTGGATAGTGACAAGTTGAATGGTTCCAATTTCAATAGCTGGTTCAGAAAACTTAAGATTGTCCTTGAGCATGAGAGGATTCTATATTCTGAATAATCCTGCACCAAAGATACCTGATGCAAACACCCAAAGTTCTAAGAGAGACACTTATCAGAAGTGGCTCAATGATAGAACTAGCATGCGTTGTATCATGCTAGCAGCAATGAACGATGAATTCGGTCACGGTTCGAGAATGCTCAGCCAGAAGAAATCATTCAAGCATTGAATGAATCTTTCGGTACACCCGACGATGTTGAAAGGCACAAGACTAGTTGTGCAATTTTTCAATGCTCGAATGAGGGATGGATCTCCTATCACTGATCATGTATTGTATATGATCGAGAAGATAGAACTCCTAAGCAAGCTCGGCTTTCCCTTACATGAGCAGTTGGGAAAAGATGCGATCCTGAATTCCTTGCCTCCATCCTTCGACCTTTCCTTACTCATTTTCGAATGACAAAGCCTGCAGTCAACTACCACGGTTTGTTGGGGTTGTTACAGAACTTTGAGAAGGATAACCAGCTCTCTAAGGGTTTGGTTAATGGTTGAAGGATCTAAGGTAGGGCGTAAACCCTTTGGAAAAGGGAAGAAGAAAAGAATAATAAAAAGGTGCAACATGCTAGGACATCTATAAGGGTCAGATGCAGAAGAAGAAAGTTGATAAAAGTCAAGCTGAATGCTTTCACTGCAAGATGCAAGGGCACTGGAAGAGGAACTATCCTCTTTACATTGTCATACTTGATCAAAACAGGCCAAAGAAGAAAAGGGAGCAAGATGTTGCTCAACAAGGTATTTATATGATAACACATTGTAATTTTTCTGTATATGATAATCAGACCTGGGTATTGGATACCGGAAGTCCTTTTAACATTTGCAATTCATTGCAGGAACTATAGGTCACCAGAAGATTTGAGGACAATGAAAGATTCCTTAATGTCAGCGATGGAAGATTAGTTCTAGTTCTGGCATTAGGAGTTCTTGAAATAGTTTTCAATAGAAATGTCATTATACTAAATGATTATCATTTTTGCCCAACGTTCTTATTGAACGTAATTTCTGTAGGCCTTCTGGCCAAAAGTCATTATGAAATTTCAATAAAGGATGTTACTTTGAATATCATTATGAATGGAGTCACTGTAATGACTGGGCATTTATCTAATGACATTTATATATTATCACAGCCTATGAATGTAGTACAATTCAAGTAAGCGCCCTAGAACAACTGATGTCATAGACATTTATCTTTGGCACCATCGGCTGGGTCATATCAATAAGAACAGATTAAACAGGTTAACTCAGGAGGGCATCCTTTGAGTTGATGATTGTGAATCATTAACTACCTATGAATCATGTCTTCTTGGTAAAATGACCAAGTCATCTTTTACTAGAAAAGGTGAAAGAGCCAAAGAGCTATTGAGTCTAGTACATACTGATGTATGTGGACCAATGAGCACTTGTGTCAAAGGTGGATATTACTACTTCAACTTTTATAGATGACCTTTCTAGGTTTGGTTATGTCTATCTTATGAGACATAAATCTGAGTCGTTTGAAATGTTCAAACTATATCATAAAGAAGTAGAAAAACAAACAGGAAAATGTATTAAGACACTTCGATCAGATCGAGGAGGCGAATACCTTTCCAATGAATTTGTGACATATTTAAGAGAGAATGATTCTCTCCCAATGGACTCCTTCTGGAACACCGCAGCATAATGGTGTGTCGGAAAGAAGGAATCGAACTCTGTTAGACATGGTTCGGTCCATGATGGGTTTTGCAAGCTTGCCAATATCATTTTGGGGATACGCATTAGAATCAGCTTGTCATATTCTTAATAAGGTTCCAAGTAAGTCTATTTCTAAAACTCCACATGAGATGTGGTATGGACATAAACTGGTTACCTATCTGAGAGTCTGGGGTGTCCAGCTTATGTGAAACGTACAAAATCAGACAAACTTGAACCCAAATCTGACAAATATTTTTTTATCGGCTATCCGAAAGAAATCAAAGGATATTACTTCTACAATACTGAAGAACAAAAGTTATTCATTAGTAATAGAGTAGTTTTTCTTGAAAAGGAGTTCCTTAGTGAAGGAACAAATAGCTCTAATGTTGAACTTGAGAAAGTTCATCAAGTAGAAGGAACAACACAAACCAGTGAACCCTTAGAATCTGAGTTGATTAGATCAAACTCAAAACCTATTTTAGATGCACCATTAAGGCGATCTGGTAGAGTACCACATCAATCGGACAGATACTTAGGTTTCTTGGTCCAGAACGATGATCCTGTTGAACTCGATGAGAACAACGAGGATTCGATCACCTATATGGATGCTATGCAAAGGATTGACTCTAATAAATGGCTTGATGCCATAAAATCCGAACTTGATTCCATGAAGGATAATAATGTATGGACATTAGTTGACCCACCCGAAGGGATAAAACCCATAGGGTGTAAGTGGGTTTTCAAGAGGAAACGAGGCGCAGACGAAAGGTTGAGACCTATAAGCACGTCTGGTTGCTAAGGGGTATCGTCAAGTTATGGTATTGACTATGACGAAACGTTTTCTCCTATGGCAATGCTGAAATCCATTCGGATTATGCTAGCTATAGCAGCACACTTCGATTATGAGATTTGGCAGATGGATGTTAAAACCACTTTTCTAAATGGTGATTTAGAAGAACAGGTGTATATGATATAGCCTGAAGGTTTTATATCTGAAGACGAGTCTAAAGTGTGTAGGCTAGAAGTCTATTTATGGACTTAAGCAAGCATTTAGGAGTTGGAACATACGATTTGATAAAGTGATCAAATCTTATGGCTTTATTAAAAATAAAGAAGAACCTTGCATTTATAAATGGGCTAATGGTTTCGTTATTGTATTTCTTGTATTATATGTGGATATTCTCTTAATCGGGAATGATATCCCTGCATTACAAAGAATAAAACATGGTTATCATCACAATTCTCCATGAAAGATCTGGAGAAGCATCATACATCATAGGGATGAAGATCTATAGAGATAGATCTAAGAGGATGCTTGGTTTATCCCAATCTACGTACATTGACACCGTGCTAAAAAGGTTTAGCATGGAGAATTCCAAGAAAGGCTATCTTCCGATAGGCCATGGAATTCATCTTTCTAAGAAGGATGGTCCGACAACTCCTAATGAAAGAGAACGTATGAGTCGAATTCTATATGCTTCGGCAGTGGGATCGATTATGTACACCATGACATGTACAAGACCTATGTGGCATACTCACTAGGAGTAGTGAGTAGATACCAATCTGATCCAGGAGAAAAACACTGGCAAGTTGTTAAGACAATCTTAAGTATTTGAGAAATACTAAGGACCATGGTTAGTCTATGGAGAGTCCGATTTGAAACTTGTTGGATATACTGATTCTAGTTTTCAATCAGATCATGATGATAGCAAAGTGTATCGGGTTTCGTGTTTATCCTGAATGGTGGAGCTGTTTGCTGGAAAAGTTCCAAGCAACATACAATGGCAGATTCGGTGTGCAAGGTAGAGTACATCGCTGCATCAGATGCTGCGAAAGAAGCTGTGTGGCTGCGAAAGTTCATCTCCGAGCTTGGAGTGACACCTTCCATAGATGGACCAGTCCTGTTGTAGTGACAGCACTGGTGCCATAGCTCAAGCAAAGGAACCACGAGCACATCAGCGCACCAACACATACTGCGCCGATTTCATCTTATTCAGAGATTGTAGACCGAGGTGACATAAATCTTCAGAAGATTGATGGAAAGGAAAACCTAGGTGACCCATTTACTAAAGCACTCAGCATCAAGGAGTTTGACTACTAAGTTGAAGATGGGTATTAGATACTGTAATGAGTGGCTTTAGGCTAAGTGGGAGTTTGTTGGGAATTGTATCCTAAGCCAATCATTTGATGATTGTGCTAATGTAAATTGTATATAAATTGATATATTAATAAAAGTTATTTGGCAGTTTATTCATTACAAGAACATCTTCTTAATACCTGATTGTAATGAAGCCCTCAGGATCTTCCTTCACGATAAAGAGGATTTATCTTTGAAGGTCCTTAAAAGAGTTTCACGACCAAATGATATACTATGACAGGGCCATAGTACTATCAATTATAGGACGTTGTATATCATATTTGTTGGTTGTCCTCTTAACCAAGGAGTGTAGAGACACTAGTATGACATGCAGGTGGAAGTGTAGGAGTACATTTCACCGAACGTGACTCATTTCCGGATACTCTACTGTCAAGAGTTAATCCGAGAAGATATGGTATAAGTATCCTTCAGACCTGAAGATCACAACTAGTGGCTTACAAGCAAACTCATTGTACTTAGGTTCGGACCACCTGGATTTCTAATCCAGCGAAAGGTTACTGGGTGCAGTCAAGTACTTGTGGTAGTAGTAGTTGTGGATCAAGATGGATTTGACCTATCCCGTTAAAAGGAGAAATGCTTGTGTTTCAATTTAGCAAGACCTTGGCCAAGGCACTTTATGTGAAAGTCACATGATCACTAAAGTTGAAATCACTTTATGGATTTGCTATTTAAAGTTGACAGGCTCTTTAGCCATCCTTAGCATTTGTGGTCAAGAGGATGAATTATATGGTAACTATTTCTTAGGGTTCTTAGAGTTTGCTCGGCAACTCTTCGACCTATCCGGACGTCGGGTTCCATTGCTAGATGGGCACATCGATTAGTATAGAAAGTTGTTTCTATGCTACCGGCTTAGGTTCGAACCTAGAGAGTCACACGCATAGAAGTTTCCTAGGATGATCTGTTTGCTAATCAATGATTGAGAATTGTATATGATTTAATTAATCAATTTGATTGATTGAATTATCTCAATTGGGTTAAGTACAAGTGAATAAGATTCAATTTGGTTTAAGTCCATTAGAAGGACTAGTCAATTTCAAATATTGATTTGAAATTAGACTTGATTTGGATTTAAATAGATTTAGGACTAGCCAAATTTGATTTGGGCTTGGACCATGATCTATGTGGGTTCAGTCAAATAAATTCAGATCAGATTAAACCATCACCTGAACCCAAACCTCTCGCATAAGGTTTTCTCTATGATGAGATGGCTAAAATCTCATCTCATGAGAGATTAAATTCTGTAGAATTTAATTATAACTTTTACTCTTCTTAACATTAATTTTACCGAACATCGGATTTAGCCATGACTCATTGGTTTTCCGATAACGTCGGATTTAGCACGTCTCTTTGGTTTTCACCGAACGTTGGAATTAAAAAGCGCCGCGCCTTCGGCGTCTCTTCGCTTTTACGAAACGACGGAATTCTTAATGTCAGAATTCAATGTTAAGGCTAATTGAGACTATAAATAGAAGGCATTCCCTCACCAGAATACACAGAACAACAAAACAATAATACATGATATATCGTGGATTGTAATTCTAAAAAGATTAGAATAAAAATTTTGGTGATTCTGTGTTAGCGGAAAGCGTGGTGGATCTTAGAGGAAGATTCAAGTGGGAGGATTCAAGATCAGCAAAGCTTTTTTCCACGAGCTAGTACTCCCGGAAATCTGATCATATGGGGCTTCGCGTGGACGATACTAGAGGCCAAACAATTGAACGGTTGTAGAGCAATAAAGATTTACCTACTGTTCTTAAGGTAAGCGATCTGATCCTTAGATCTTAAGGCAGGCTTCAAGATAAGTAGTATGACTAGTCATCTTGAAGATAAGATATGATCTTGATATTTTTATTTATATGCATATTTTGGATCAATCGATCCTATATACAAGGCAAAGATATGATCTTGATGCATGTTAGATAGATTAGTATGTAATCTTTAAATTCCGCAATGATAGTTGTTATCAAATTTTAAAATATGTATGCCTCGGGGATTGTTTCTCCCTACCTCAGCTCCCATCCCGCATGGAGGGTCATGGGGCTAGCCAGTCTCATCATGGCAGGACTCCTCCTGAGGCCTTCCACCGTACATCCCCGAGATCTCATCGTTGAGAGACCTCCAAGCGGCAACGGTCTCCTTTCCATCGCTCTGACCATCCTCTCAGTGGCACAGTGGAAAGGAACCTAAGCAGGTACATTCCTTACACCGGCGACCTTCTCCCTATTCGTCTTCTGAATCTTCAAAGGGAGATTCCAACAGAAAGATTGCTCCGGGCTGAACGACGGTTAGACGAGTACCATCAGCGGCTGGAGGAGCTCAGCCGTAGGATTACTAACCCACATGGGTAGACTACGACCACCGCCCCCACTGTCTCACCGTTCATGGAAGAGTCGGTCCGCTCCAGTTCGTCTGCCTCAGCTGGACCCATATGACGGCACCACAGACCCCCTGGATCACCTGAAAAGCTACAAGGTCCTCATGCATGTCCAGGGGGCAACGAACTATCTCCTTTGCGTTGCTTTCCCAGCTACACTTCGGAAGGCCACACGTGCGTGGTATTCCCATTTGCCACCACACAGTATTAGCTCTTTCAAGCAGCTGGAGCGATCTTTCTTGGCCCACTTTGATACGTGCCAAAAGATTCCTCGGTGGCTGATAGCCTTTTGCCATCTAGCAGAGGAGCGGCGAAACCTTAAAGGACTTCGTGGCTCAGTTCAAGGAGGTTGCGCTCGAGGTCTACAATCTCGAGGACTCGGCCACTTTGGCCCTGAAGCGGGGATTCGTCCCTCCTGCTTCACCTATTCCCTGGACAAGAAGCCTCCCGCCTCCTATGCCGAGTTGCTGAGCCGAGCACAGAAGTATATCCGCATTGACGAAGCAGACTTCTCAAGGAGGGAGGTCGACAAGGGGTCAAGCAAGAAGCCAACCCATCTGGAGCATGCTGGGGCGTGGTCAAGAAAGTCAGAGCCATCTCGTCGTCTAGATAACGGCCTTGGGCTTTGTTTCCAAAAATCATTTCACCCCACTTCTCGCCCCAATATCCCACATTCTGTTGGAGATTGAGGGCGAGCCTTATCTCTGGCGTCTGCCTCCTATAAGGCCCTGGGTTCTACACAGCAAAGAGCTTTACTATCGTTATCATCGGGACTACGGCCACGATACGGAGGACTGTCGCTTATTGAAGAAAGCCATTGAGGAACTCGTTCAGCAAGGCCATCTGGGAAAGTTTGTCCGAAGAGGAAATGCCACTGCTCTGGGCCGTCGGCACCTTTTGCACCCCAAATCGGCATGGACAATGCTCCAATAGAGAAGACGTGACCATGATTTCCTGGGGGGCAGGCGCACACTCGAAAAGGCTGCGCAAAGAGGGTTAGATTATGTAATTTTCTTTTCTAAAAGGGATCTAGGGGGTGGTTAACAAGAGTGATGACAACATCGTCTTATCTATGACGATAGCAAAGCACCTGTAAAGAGAATTTTAATTGACAGTGGAAGCTCAATTGATGTTTTGAGTTACGAAACATTTGTTCGGATGAACTTTCTCATAGTTCCCTTCGGCCCGTCATCACGCCTTGATGGGTTTTACTGAAATTCTGTAAAGTCGAGGGGGAGATCACTCTTCCTGTCACAGCCGGGACTCACCGTGTCAGAGCACGGTTCTCATGAATTTTCTAGTAGTCCGGGTCCCACTGGCCTACAACACCATCCTTGGGAGACCCGGTCTGAACCTTCTAGATGCCGTTATCTCCACCAAAAGGTTGCTCATAAGGGTTCCCATCCGCGGAGGAATTGGGGAGATGAGGGGGGAGCAAAACCCCCACCGCTCTGCTACCATATGGCCCCCAGCCCGCAGGGGGCAGTGTCTGCACCAGCACCAGAGCCGCTCGACCCTCGAGACTTGGAGAGGAGGGGAGCTGGCCGAGTATCTGCTGACCTTCCCATTGGGGGAGGATCCGATGAGGACCATCCAGATTGGAGCCCTGCTTTCGAAGGAGGGCGCGATCAGCTTCTTGCTTTCATGCAGGCCAACTCCTGACATTTTTGCATGGTCATCATCCAACATGCTGGGTGTCCCAAAGAGGTAATTACTCATCAACTCAATATCAAACCAGGTACCAGCCCGTCCGGCAGAAGAAGAGGAGCTTCACCCCTGACCGGCAGAAGGCCATTGACGAAGAGGTCCGCAAGCTAGTGGCTACAGGCCACATTCGAGAAGTCCATTACTCCGACTGGTTGGCTAACATCGTGATGGTCCGCAAGGCTAACGGGAGCTGGAGGATGTGCGTGGATTTCACTGACCTTAACAAAGCATGCCCCAAGGATAGCTTTCATTGCCTCGGATTGACCAGCTGGTGGATGCCACATCCGATCACGAGGCCCTCAGCTTCATGGATGCCTTCTCAGGATACAACCAGATCAAGATGGATCCGGCGGACGAGGAAGCTACCTCGTTTGTGACCAAGAAGGGGATATACTGCTACAAGGTGATGCCATTCAGATTGAAAAATGCGGGAGCTACCTATCAGAGGTTGATGAATAAAGTCTTTGAAGACCAGATTGGGCGCAACATGGAAGTGTACGTGGATGACATGCTAACCAAGAGTGTCCATATCACTGACCATGTTGCCACCTTACGGAGACCTTCGACAATCACCACCGATACCAGATAAGGCTGAACCCCGCAAGTGCACCTTCGGGGTCACAGCGGGTAAATTCCTAGGCTTCATGGTGACGTAGCGTGGGATCGAAGCGAACCCTGATAAAATCCGAGCCATCTAAACATGAGGTCCCGGTTAACAAGAAGGAGGTGCAGCGCTTAACTGAAAGGGTGGCGGCCTTAAGCCGTTTCTTGTCCAAGTCCATGGAGAGGTGTCTGCCTTTCTTTAAGGCGCTGCGCAAAGTCAATGGCTTCGAGTGGACGAAGGAGTGCCAGAAAGCCTTCAAGGAGTTAAAGGAGTTCTTATCCACTCTGCCATTTTTATCCAAGCCAAGGGGCAGGGAGGAGCTCCTTCTGTACCTTGTGGCCTCCCCCAAGGCTGTCAGCTCCGTGCTTGTTCACATGGATGCCGATGGGACACAAAAGCCAGTTTACTACACCAATAAGGTGCTTCATGATGCGGAGATTAGATATTCCAGAATCGAGAAGATTATCTTTGCCTTGATCATCTCCGCCCAGCGCTTTAGGCCCTATTTCCAAGCTCACCCGATCGTGGTGGTCACGGATCAACCACGCAAGGCAATTCTTTCTCATCCTGATACCTCTGGCCGATTGACGAAGTAGGCACTCAAGCTGGGGGAGTTTGACCTATCGTTTCGACCCAGGTTAGCTATGAAGTCCCAGATCTTAGCAGATTTCCTGATCGAGTGCACCTGGATAGAAGAGCAGCCGAAGGAGCCCCATGTAAACCCCTCGGACGATGCAATCGAGGGAAGAGGGGAGGACTGGATCCTTCACATGGACAAGGTATCAAATTCTTAAGGAAGCGGGCAGGCCTCATCCTAGCAAGTCCGGACGGAGTTGTGATCGAGTACGCCCTCGTTTTCTCTTTTCGGCCATAAACAACCAGGCCGAGTATGAAGCCTTACTGTTAGGGATGAGACTGGCATGGGAGCTCGGGTGAAATGCCATAGAGTTTTCACCGATTCCTAGCTCATCTCCGGTCAAATCAAAGGGGAGTATGAGGCACGAGATCCTACTATGTCTCGTTATTTGAGTATGGTGCAGTCACAAGCCTCTCCCTTTGCTCACTTCATGTAAGTTACATTCCCCGGGGGGAGAACGCCAGAGCTGATGCTTTATCCGGTTAGCCACTTCGGCTGACGGGACCTTGGGGAGAACTTATGTGGAACATCTGGAAGCCCCAAGCATCGATGTAGTGGAAGAATCCCTGCCAATTAACCAAGATCCTTCTTGGATGGATGCCTATGTCTAGTACCTGACCAACGTGCCCTCCCAGCCGATCCCGCTGAAGCCAAGCTATTCAGGTGGCGAGCATCCAAGTTCCTGATGCATGACGAAATTGTACCAAAGGTCTTCTCTCACCCTCTCCTCAAATGCATCAGTCCTCAGATGCCGACTACATCTCCGTGAGATCCATGAAGGTATTTGCGGAAACCACTTGGGGGGCAGAGCGTTGTCACATAAGGCCCTACGCCAAGGCTACTACTGGCCTACCATGCGGGAAGACGCAGCGAGCTGGTCTGAAAGTGCGATAGTTGCCAGTGACACGCCAACATTCAGTGGCTGCCAACCTCTCAGCTGAGCCCCCTGTCGGCTCTATGGCCCTTCGCCAGTGGGGAATAGACATTTTGGGACCATTCCCTTCAGCCTCTGGTCAGCGGAAGTTTCTGCTCGTTGCCATCGACCATTTCACTAAGTGGGTAGAGGCCGAAGCACTCGCCAAAATTACCGAAGCCAAGGTGAGGAATTTCTTTGGAAGTCCATTATTTGTCGGTTTGGGCTACCCCATACACTTGTTACCGACAATGGTCGCCAGTTCGACAATGCTCCTTTCAGAGAGTTTTGTGCCGAACTGGGCATATGTCAGAGGTTCACTTCTGTCGGTCATCTGCAAACAAACGAAGCAGAAGTGACAAATTGGACCATCCTTCAAGGGCTTAGGACACGTCTGGATGATTTCAAAGGAAGATGAGTGGAGGAGCTCCCGAACGTACCGTGGCGTATCACACGATACCCCGAAGCCCCCATGGGAGAAACTCCTTTTAACCTTGTGTTCGGGTCGGAGGTAGTCATTCCGGTGGAGATTGGCATCCCTAGTCTCTGGATACAATCGTATGATGAGGGGGACAATCCTAGCCATTGAGAGCCAACCTTGACCTCATTGAGGAAGTCCGCGATCAAGCACGACTCAAAATGGCTTCCTACCGACAAAGGATCGCAAAGTACTACAATGCTCGAGTTCGTCCCTGAACATTGCTCCCAGAGACTTGGTCCTCAGACGAGCCAAAGTCTCCAAACACGGAGGGAGGAAAGCTATCACCCAATTGGGAAGGACCTTATCGAGTCACCGATGCACTTCATGGAGCATACCAAATCGAAGAATTGGACAGGAAGCCTCTCCCTGCACATGGAATGCAGACAATCTCCGTCGGTATTATCAGTAAAGTGTACGGATATCATAAGTTTGAGCATGTCTACTAAAGTAATACATACTTTTTCACTAACAAATGTCTTCAAGCAATCTTGCTTCCACTTCACGTCGACACTCAAGCGACTTCACGTCGGCACTCAAGCCTGACTCAGCCCGCACTCAGATCGACTCCATGTCAGCACTCAAGCCCGACTTAGCATCGGCACTCAAGCCCGACTCAGCATCGGCACTCCAGCTCGGCTTCGCGTCGGTACACAAGCATGAGGTTGGATCAGCGTTTATTCAGACTCGCCTCGGTCTTAACTTAGCCTCGGCTCCGATTTTGACTTCTCCCACATCTGGACTTCGGCCTCGACACCTACGTCGAGTGTCGACTCTCGAGTATGGCCTCAAGTCCCAGCTACAGCCCAGGTTTCTATCTATTTTGCCTCACCTAACCCTAGCTGCTACTATGGTTCCTAGATTGGATCTACACTTTCGGCCCTAGCCCCGATTCTAGAACGAGCAAATTACCAACAACAAATTTCAAAGATTTCAAAAATGTATTTTCATTAATTGTAAAAGTTTTACAAAATTGCCGACTCTAACCAGGTCTCATTACAAAGAAAAAGAAGATGCTCAGGGCTCGACCGTCGCTGGATCATCATTGGAGGAAAGATGTTCTTCATCCGGTTCTAGGTCGCCGATTCCCTCGAGGCCGTAGACTCTTCTTACTTTGGCTTTACAGTCTTGGAAGCCCCCATTGTATGCAAAGGCAGTGGCTCCGGCCAGCTCCTCTTCATAGACGGTGGACTACCTGAAGCTCTCTACGGCCTCGGCGGCCTTCTTCTCGGTCGCAACAACTTTTTCTTCGGCAGCCGTCATAGCCCTTCATATTAGCAACGTCAGCATCGGATTGATAGGCGATCTCCTTAGCATTTTCCACCCGCTCCTCAGCCGCTTTTATTTCAATGATGGCGGAGTGTAGTTGATTCTTCAAACGAACACCTCCGACTCCGCCACCTTTTGTTTCTCCTCCGCCACCCGAGCATTATCAAGCTCGTGGGCTGCTCGTATTGAGCTTCCTCAAGCGCTCCTTCTGCCCTTTCCGCCCGGGCTAAACCCTCAGATCGGGCGGCCTCAGCTTCAGCTTCAGCCCTTTGTGCCTAGGCCAATTCAGCTTGGGCTACCTCCAGAGCTCTCTCAGCCTTTTCTGCTCTGGCCTGGGCTTGGCTGGCCTCTTTGTGTGAATGGTCGAGGGTGGCCTCGGCCTGAGATAGGATGCTTTTGACGGCAGCCAGGGAGTTCATCGCCTGCACAAGCAAATTACTCGGGTTAAGTGAAGAAAAATTCTCGATGAAGACTATTGATAGAGGGGAAAACACTTACCCAGAGGTGAGCCATGGAGGCTTCGTGGAAGGAAACAGAGGTCCCTTGATTCTGAAGGACCCTTTGAAGCTCAGGTACATAGACCTGAGCCATTGTCCACTTGGCCCAATGGCCGTGGTGCTCGAGGATTAACCGAAGGAAGGCGCGTCGGCTTCATCTTCCTTCACGCACTGGTGGGTGCTGGAGCTGCTGGTGCCGGTCAGAGGCCGGCGGTGCCTCTTCCGTTGGCGCTACCGCCTACGGAGGCTTCTTGACTGTCACCCCTTTGGCTTGTGGAGCAGCCTCTGGAGTTGGCCCTATGGCCGAGGCGGTTGGCTCCACCTCGAGCGGCAGGTGATGGCGGAATTCCAGCACTCGGTTCCTCCAAGGGCATGTTGGTGAGATCGATGGGGGATCGGGACGATGCAGGTGAAGGTGATTGAGGCCGCCTCCTTTCTTAGCCTCTTCATTTCTTCTCGAGGCCCCTCCGGCCTCGGTTTTCTTGCTAACCTTGACTTTGGCCCTCTTCTTGGTGGGGGCCCCATCCATCTGGGTTCTTCTCTCCTTGGCTGCAGCCCTTCTCACCGCTTGGAGTGATGACAACTTCTCTGCATAAGTCAAGGACTTAGTAAAAAAAAAAGAAAAAAGGAGGAAAAGGAAGAGAGGAAATGGTGTGAAGGGAAAAGTCATGACTGCTCACCGTCACTTGGAATAAGACCCGCCAGTCGAAGGCTCTCCTCAGCCAGCAGTTGGTTGCATCGGGGGATGTCGCAGTTATCAACTGCCTGAACATCTCTTGGTCCCTTGGGAGTATGGTTGGATCCTTGTTCAGCTCGGTGTTTGGAGTCCCCCACACTGTTCTCAACCCCTCAACTTGAGCGAAGAGAAACCTATCTTTCCACCCCTTGATGGACGTTGGAAGATGTAGTTTGAGGGTTCTTGTGGGCCTAGGGGCAAAGGACCACCACTCCGATTGTTTCCTAAGGGTATAAAAGCATCGGAAGAGAGAAAGATCCTAGCTTCTATCCCATGGATATGACACAGCACTAAGAAACCAATGATGGTCCGAATGGAATTCGGAACCAACTGCGCCAGAGCTAAGGAATATCTATCTAAGAGGTTAAGTATGAAGGGATGAATGGGAAGGCGAAGGCCGGCCTTGAAATAAGTTTCATACAGGGCCACTCTACCGGGATAAGAAGAAGTTACCCTATCTTTGGGAAGAGGACGATATAGGCAGAGATTGGTGGGGAGATTGTACTTAGCCCTAAGATTTATAATCTCTTGGGTGGTCATGCTCAAGGCAGTCCCCTCGGGGAACTGCCTCACGGTGGAAGATGAGCTGGCGACGGCCGAAGGGCGCCGAATGGGGGTCCGTCCGGAGGCCGAGCGACTCTCAACGAGAGGTTTCCCGATGGCCCACTGCTGCTCTATTGGGGCCCTATCAGTGGAGGAGGTGGACCAGCTGGGTGCTGAGACTGAGAAGGCGGCGAGGGATCGGGGGAATAACCCCCAGAGTCGGAGATAGAACAGAAAAGAGATGAAGAAGCTATGGAAATAGAGATGAAACTGACCTGGAGGAAGGATCTGAGAACTGAGAATTGAGGACGAAGAGCTCTGAAAGCAGAAGACGAACAGAGGCTCGAAAGAGGACCAGGTGGAAAAGAAAGGGCAACTACAGTAGAAATGAAAGACCGAGGTCAGGGATGACTCCCCCTTTTATAGCCCCATTTCAAATCATCTCGCCAGCCTACAATTTGGCCACGTGCCCGCTCGCCACTGGGGATCATTTCGGCAACCATCCGATGCATAGAACGCGAGGGGCATCGCCAATGATGGGACAGCGGTGACCTCACCGTAATGATGGCGCCCGCCTTTTCGCAGTTCCGTACCCAAGGAGAATCCCACTTGATCTCAACGACCAGAATGGACGAGGCAGTGGCATTGCAGCACCCGATGCCTCATCAAAGAAGCATGGCCTTCGAGGACACGTGTCCTCTTAGTAGCCGTTGGTGTACGCAGATCAGCCACCAGGTGATATAACGCCCCTTTTCACTAGTGGTTGTATGCCCATCCATCTCAGGGGGGAGGCATTTGATGTGGCTGATCACGCCCCCAGGCGGTGGGGTAACAGTCTACATGGTTCTCGGAGCCAAGTAATAATTTGACGGCTACACTCGGCCTCGGCCTCGGACTTCACCTTGCTTCGGCCTCGGACCTCGCCTCGGCCTCGGTCGTGGACTTCGTTTTAGTTTCAACATTGGCCTCGAGTCTTTCCTCGTCCTCGAGTCCCGCCTCGGCCTAGGCATGTCTTTGGCCTCGGCCTTAGCCTTGAGTCTAGCTTCGGCCTTGGCCTCGAGCCCCGCCTCGGCCTCGGCATGTCTTCGGCCTTGGCCTCGAGTCTCGTCTTACATACTCTCGGCCCATAGTTTCGGTCGTAGAACCAATTTTGGATATTGTGCCCAGTGATTTAAAATGTCTAAGACTGCCATGTAGCCCATCAACCACTTTTTGCCAAGATTATGGGTGATTACCGATATACTATGGGCAGTTGCCAATATTTATGGCGCGCGTTTAGTGGCTATGCACCCACCTACCATTTACGGAGCCGATATTGATGGAAGACGTGATCCGATGGTTATCCATGAAGGGTAAGAGGGACCTCCAAAAAGGTATATAAAAACCCTGACTCACAAGGATGAGGGGAACTTAACTTCTACTATCTTATCTTGACTGCTGTTCTCCAAACTGATAACTTGAGCATCGGAGGGTCCCCGTCGGAACCACCGGTCCGAACTTTTATTGCAGGTTTTCGGCTACAGAAGGCAGTCTTATCATCCTTCTGAAGATCCACAAAACTCCTCTCTTGCTCGACGCTCTTTGAAAGTGATTTGGCAGTAAAAAATGCAAAGCATGATTTTAAATTTCAATAAACCATGTAGTTGAACTTTATTTGACTGAATAAACTATTATATTATCTTCACTCCCCCCCCCCCCTTGACCAAATAAACTATTATATTCTCTCCACTCCATCCACCCCCTCATAACTCATCTTTAACAAAAAGATGCATGTTAGTGTAATAGGTTGGGTGAATAGAAGGCTAAGCATTGAGAACAATGAGTAAATGGTATATCTCTTCCTTATATAGCTTGCCCCTTTTACAACATTGCTTGCAACACCATTTGCATGCCAACAAGTTCTTTCTTGAATGTACTTTGAACTAACATATACCACCAATTCTAGATAGACTAATTGCATGATGCCTTGCAGTTTAAATATTATATTATCACATTCAATCCATTAGCACTGATAAGTGATTAAGGTGAGGCAATCTAGTGCCCAAAGATATATATATATATTGGTTTGAAAGCTCTGAAGTTAAAGTTAGCGTATGTTTAGTGATGCGTGTCGTAGCGCAACGATTTAAACACCTTAATTTCACTATTAATTAGAATAGCGAGAGTAAGGGATCGATTCCACAGGGACTATAGCGATTATCTTGAAATAATTTTATAAATTTACTAAAATATAACTAAGTAGATAATTAATAGTGTAAAATAATAAGATATGCTCTATCTTATAAGAGCACGGCCCGTACCCGTAGATCACGGCCCGTCCCTTTTAGGAATAGATCAATCTAAATTATTTTCACTTAATATAATTTAATAATAATTAAACATGTATAAAATTTTATTTCAATAATATTCAAAAATGCATATTAAAATCTAAAATAGAAGAGTTTTAATTTCTAACATGCAACAAAAAGTAATAAAATAAACCGGGATGAACCAAGCCACGATCATCGGTATGCAGATCCTTGGACGGGCGCCTAACGAGCAGAGCCTCCACGGATGCAGCGCCTGGACTTCACGAGATCAGCGCCTGGACTCCACGAACAGAGCTTGCTTCTTCCTTCTCCACGGCTGCAGCGCTTTCTTTACCAGAACAAAGCTTTAGACGAACGAATCCTTCGAATCCCCTATCTCCCAAGCCTTTGCTGCTATTTATAGAGGCCGGGATGAAGTGAAGACGCGACATTGACACGGCATTGAATCTGTTTCGAAACAGAGAACGCAGCGGAAGCAACGATAATAACAAAAGAAATCTAGATAAATAATCAATAAAATTCAAATTCCTTCTAAAGAAATTTAATTCTCTCAATTTGATAACTTCCAATCTAATCTATTCCTTAATTGGTGGAGAAAACTGTTAGAAATTGAATTGAGAAGAATCGGTGGAAACAGGGGAACTGGCTGAGATAACGATGAAGTCCGCAACGTATTTGCCATTTTTGCTTTAAAATTCATGCTAAATCCTAATAAAATCAATTCCGAGCTCATCTTAACTCCGATTTGAGTGCCGTTTGCGTCATTAAATCCCTAAAATCGAGCTCTTTAAACTGATAAGGTTTTATCAAAAATATTATATAAAATATTAAAATATTAAATAAAAATAGGTACGTTAAATTATTAATTAATAGGTTTAATGATAATTATTTATGCGTTTATCACTCCCCCCAACTTGAATCTTACTCATCCTCGAGCAAATAATAAATTTAGAAATATGTACCAAGTTAGTCTAAGAATTGATAGTTATCTTATAGTTCTTTTTTAAAAATTTTAATTTTTTTTTTAATTTTTTTTTTTTTTTTTTTTTTAAAGTGTAGTCCATAAGAATTTATAGAAGTCTTTCTTCACCAACTTTCCACTTCTCTGATTAAGTCTTCTAACTTAATTTGGGTTGGGTGTAATGTCTTTTGTAATTTGGTTCTTTATTTATTTATTTATATGTAAAGTCAGTGCAATGTCCTATCCCCTTGCTTTCTAATTAACCCTTGTAACGAGCTTTAGGCCAATGGCTCCCAAACCAATTGGTTTTAAGGCATTAGGTATAAAATACCCCTCGGACTTACTACTCGAGTTAAAAAGGCTTTAGGCAGGACTAACTTTACTTAGGTTCTTTTACATTCTCACCTTTTTACGCGAACAACATCACTTTCTTAGGTGACGGGGCCCGGTTACTCAATGAAAAATGCTAAGAACCTAATCTATTAACTTTAAGAGAGATTTTTTTTTTCTCTCTTTTTTCTTTCTTCTTCTTCTTCTTTTTTTTTTTTTTTAAATAACATTTTCACCCATACCCTTATTAAGTAGATTGTACTATTAAGATTAGTGGTCAGAAGGGTCTGAAATTATTCTAAAAATTATTCTGGGCTAAATCCTACCTTTTATTAGGTTTACTTAATAATTTATTCCTCGGTATTTTAAATAATAATAATAATAATAATAATAATAATCTAACCATTAATTCATTAGTAGACTACTTGATTAACTTCAAATCGAGACAGAATTTGGTACACACATCTGATTATAGTTTTACTCAATGATTTATTTATTCTTTTCCTCCTCCCCCCAACTTAATTTCCATTGTCCCTAATGAAAGAAAATAATAATAATAATAATAATTTCAAGGAAAGATACTACCTGGTAGAGTATTTGAAGGTTGGAAGTTTCATTGTTGCCATCTTCTTTCAATCTGCTTCTGTTGCTCTTCTCTAGTCATAGTAAAAAAAACATACTAAAAGAATAGAAAGTTAAAAATAACTAATAAACTGGGTTGCCTCCCAAGAGCGCTAAGTTTAAAGTCTTCAGCCAGACTGTGCTACTCATTATGATAGTGTTGGGTTCACAAGATCAATTGATTCAACAATTTCTCCATCATTAATTTCTTCTATATGGTTTCAATCGCTGGCCATTTACTTTGAATGTATTTCCTTGCTTAGGGTCTTTAAGCTCTACAGCTCCATAGGGAAATACTTGAGTTACTATAAAAGGTCCATTCCATCGTGAACGAAGTTTTCCAGGGAAAAGGTGTAATCTTGAATTGTAAAGCCATACTTTTTGATTTGGTTCAAAAGTTTTTCTACTAATAACTTTGTCATGATATGCCTTGGTTCGTCTTTATAAATTTTTGAGCTCTCATATGCCTCATTTCGTAGTTCTTCTAACTCATTCAATTGAAGTTTTCTATTGACACCTGCATTTTCATATCATAATTAAATTGCTTGATAGATCAAAATGCACGGTGTTCTAATTCTACAGGTAAATGACAGGCTTTTCCAAATACAAGCCTGTAAGGAGACATTCCTATGGAGTTTTAAATGCAGTACGATAAGCCCATAATGCATCATCCAAACGTTCTGACCAATCTTTCCTATCAGGTCTCACCGTTTTCTCAAGGAATATTTTTAATTTCTCGATTTGATATTTCAACTTGGCCACTAGTTTGAGGATGATAAGGTGTAGCTACCTTATGAGTAATTCCATATTTGTTCATTTGTGCATCTGAAAGAGTTTTGCTAGCATAAAAATTACATGGGGTTCTCGATTGAGTTTCTGTCCTAGAACTGCCCCTACAGCATAATCAGAAGCATCACACATGATTTTGAAAGGTATGGTCCAATCTGGGGGTTGATAATAGGTGCAGTGGTCAAAGCAGTTGATTCGCCCTTTTCATTTTTAATCACGGTAATACCAATTTTTTAGGTACTACTTGGATTGGACTGACCCATTGGCTATCTGAAATTGGATAAATAATACCAGCATCAAGCCATTTTACTACTTCTTTCTTAACAACATCCCTCATGTTTGGATTTAGCCTTCGTTGCATGTCTCTATGTGGTTTGGCTTCAATTTCACTATGAATATGGTGCATGCAAACGGAAGGGTCAATTCCCTTAATATCAGCTATTGTCCATCCAATCCTCTTTATGTTCTTTAAGTACATCTACCAATTTATCTTCTTGCTCAGAGGTTAGGGTAGATGCAATGATTACTGGAAGGGTATCATTGGGTCCAAGGAATGAATATTTTAAGTTATCTGGAAGAGGTTTCAATTCTAGTTGGGGTGGTTCTTCCAAGGATGGTATTAAAGGACTTGGTTTAGTTGGAAGTGGTTCATATTTTATAGTCCAGGAGGGATGGTGTCGATCTTAGGTGGTTCTAATAACATGTTTATCTCTTTGGTATACTCATCAATATCAAAGTCATCTATTCCAAAATGTGTAAGACATGTTTGTAAAGGATCCGAATCAATCAAACTTTGGAATTTCTTATCTACTACTTCCTCTATCATGTTTACTTCATTTAAATCATACACAGGTGGTCCTTGGGAAGCATTAAAAATATTTAATCTCATCTTCTTGTTTCCAAAAGATACATCCATCACACCTGTTCTACAATTTATGCATGCATTAGCAGTAGCTAGAAAAGGTCTTCCAAGGATGATGGGAATTTGGTTAGGATTACCGCTAGATTCCATATCTAACACAAGGAAGTCGACAGGAAAAAAATTCATCCACCTTTACTAATACATCTTCCAATATTCCACGAGGTTCTTTGATTGATCTATCTGCCAATTGTAGTGTTACTGTCGTGGGTTTCAACTCTCCAAATCCAAATAATTCATACACTGAACTTGGGAGAAGGTTTACACTCGCACCCAAATCTAATAATGCTTTCTTGATTGTGAAGTTTCCTATGACACATGATATAATCGGGGTACCAGGATCTTTTAGTTTGGGTGGGGTTATTTGCTGAACAACTGAGCTGACTTGCTCAGTCAAATGTATCTTTTTTGGTATTTGTGTCTTGGCTTTCCGTTTTTGTGTGCATAGATCCTTCAAAAATTTGGCATAAGCTGGAACTTGCTTGATAGCATCGAGAAGAGGTAAGTTTATTTGGACTTGCTTAAATAACTCAAGCATCTCATTCATTTTTATATTCTTCTTATCTGAAGGCAAAGGAGATTCTAAAGCACTAGGGAATGGGGCTTTAGGTATGATTGCTTGATCATTGAATTCCTTTTCTTTTTCATTTCTTCTCTCTTCTGGTTTAGCCACTTCTAATTTCTGGGTTGGTTCAGGTGGGTTCAATGCTTTTCCACTTCTGAGAGTCATGACTGATTAGCATGTTCTGGGAATTTGTCAGGACTATTGGAACCTTCAGCCATGAATTGTCCTTTTGGGTTATCGATAGGCTGACTAGGTAACTTACCCTCCTCCCTTCTACTGAATGCTGTGGCTAATTGACCTATCTGAGTTTCTAGTTTTGCAATAGATTGTGTGTGGGAGTGAAGGATTTGAGTATTCATTTCTAGCCCTTTCAATGCTTGTAACACTTTGTCTTCAAAAGTAGGCTGATTATTCGGTGGAGGTTGTGGGATGTTTGGATATTGTGATATGGCATGCTTCTAAAATTGGTTTCTTGATAATTAGGTCTGATCGATGAATTGGACTACAGGTTGAGGTTTCCAAGAAAAATTTGGGTGATTTCGCCAGCCAGGATTGTAAGTATTTGAAAATGGATCATTTCCTG
>UESW01000798.1:0-22160 GCA_900491605.1 Calamus simplicifolius | reverse complement strand
TAAGAAAATACTGAAATAGCGATGCAAATTTAGCCATGCATCTTTGCGTCGCTAAATTACGATCAAATTGCGACGCCTTAGCGACAACAAAAAAATAGCGACGCATTTAGCGACCCAGAAACATGAGTCGCTATTTAGCGACTCAATAGCGACGCCAAAAATTAAAAAATTAAAAAAATTTATTAATTTAGCGATGCAACAATTGCATCGCTAAATAGCGACACAATAGCGACGCATAGCTCAAAAAATTAAAAAATATTAAATTTTAATTTAGCGACGCAAATAGTGCGTCACTGTTTTAAGAAAAATTAATATTTATAAAATAAAATTATGAAAAAAAATATTGCGACGCATTTCATTGCATCGCAAGGTTTTTTTAAAAAATTAATTATGTTAATCAGAGACGCATTAGCGATGCAATAAAAAAAAATTTTAAATTTTTTTTTAATTTGCGACGCAAGTATTGCGTCGCTATTTTCTTTAAAAAAAAACATTGTGACGCAACTAGGTGCGTAGCAGTTATTTTAAGAAAATTAATTTTTATAAAATATAATTATGAAATAAAAATATTGCGACGCAACACAGTGCGTCGCCATTTTTTAAAAAAAATTAATTATGTTAAATAGCGATGCATTAGAGACGCATTAAACCAGAAAATAAAAAAATTAATTTTTAATTTAGCGACGCAAATAAGTGTCACAATTTTTTTTAAAAAATTAAATTTTATAAATATAATTAAAAGATAAAAAAATTTAAAATAAAATTGCGACACAATGAATTCGCCACAATTTTTAAAAAAATTAATTTTGTTATATGCATCGGATCGATCGTCGCCGATTGGGATCATGGATCTTGATTTCGAATCGGGATCACTTGGATCGATCGATCGTCGGATCGATCGCAACCGTCGAGATCATGGTTCGAGATCGATCGGATTGATCGCAACGGTCCGATCGATCGTCGCCGATCATGGCTTGGATCGATCGCAACCATCGGATCATCGATCCCATCCGATCGTCGCCGATCGGATCATGGCTTGGATCGATCGCAACCCGGATCATCGCCGATCCGCAACGGTCCGAGATCGATCGTCGATCATGGCTTGGATCGATCGCAACCGTCGGATCATCGCCGATCGGATTGATCGCAACGGTCCGAGATCGATCGTCGATCGGGATCATGGCTTGGATCGATCGCAACCGTCGGATCATCGCCGATCGGATTGATCGCAATGGTCCGAGATCGATCGTCGCCGATCGGGATCATGGCTTGGATCGATCGCAACCGTCGGATCGATCGGATTGATCGCAACGTCCGAGATCGATCATCGCCGATCGGATCATGGCTTGGATCGATCGCAACCGTCGATCGTCGCCGATCGGATTGATCGCAACGGTCCGAGATCGATCGTCGCCGATCGGATCATGGCTTGGATCGATCGCAACCATCGGATCGTCGCCGATCGGATTGATCGCAATGGTCCGAGATCGATCGTCGCCGATCGAGATCATGGCTTGGATCGATCGCAACCGTCGGATCATCGCCGATCGGATTGATCGCAACGGTCCGAGATCGATCATCGCCGATCAGGATCATGGCTTGGATCGATCGCAACCGTCGGATCATCGCGATCGGATTGATCGCAATGGTCCGAGATCGATCGTCGCCGATCGGGATCATGGCTTGGATCGATCGCAACCGTTGGATCGCGATTGGATTGATCACAACGGTCAGAGATCGATCGTCGCCGATCGGGATCATGGCTTGGATCGATCGCAACCATCGATCATCGCCGATCGGATTGATCGCAATGGTCCGAGATCGATCGTTGCCGATCGGATCATGGCTTGGATTGATCGCAATAGTTGGATCGTCGCCGATCGAATTGATCGCAATGGTCCGAGATCGATCGTTGCCGATCGGGATCATGGCTTGGATTGATCGCAACCGTTGGATCATCGCCGATCGGATTGATCGCAACGGTCCAAGATCGATCGTCGCCGATCGGGATCATGGCTTGGATCGATCGCAACCATCGGATCGTTGCCGATCGGATTGATCGCAATGGTCCGAGATCGATAATCGTCGATCGGGATCATGGCTTGGATCGATCGCAACCGTCAGATCATCGACGATTGGATTGATCGCAACGGTCCGAAATAGATCATCGCCGATCAGGATCATGGCTTGGATTGATCGCAACCATCGAATCATCGCCGATCGGATTGATCGCAACGGCCCGAGATCGATCGTCGCCAATCGGGATCATGGCTTGGATCGATCGCAATCATCGGATCATCGCCGATCGGATTGATCACAATGGTCCGAGATCGATCGTCTCCGATCGGGATCATGGCTTGGATCGATCGCAACCGTCGGATCGTCGCTGATCGGATTGATCGCAACGGTCCGAGATCGATCATCGCCAATCGGGATCATGGCTTGGATCGATCGTAATCGTCGGATCATTGCCGATCGGATTGATCGCAACAGTCCGAGATTGTAATAAACCAAAAATTAAAAAAAAATTAATTTTTATAAAATATAATTATCAAATAAAAATATTGCGATGCAAATCAGTGCATTGCAATTTTTTTTAAAATAAATTATGTTAAATAGCGACGCATTAGCGACACAATAAACCAAAAAAGTAAAAAAAAAATTTTTAATTTAGCGACACAAGTATTGCATCGCAATTTTTTTTAAAAAAATAAATGTATAAAAAAATTAAAAATAAAACATTCCGACGCAACCAGGTGCATCATAATAATTTTAGAGAAATTAATTTTTATAAAATATAATTATCAGATAAAAATATTGCGACGCAAATCAGTGTGTCACAATTTTTTTAAAAATAAATTATGTTAAATAGCGATGCAATAAACCAAAAAAAAAAAAAAATTAATTTTTAATTTAGCGACGCTAGTTTTGCGTTGCAATTTTTTTTAAAAATAAATGTTATGAAACAAATTAAAAATAAAACATTGCGACGCAATAAGGTGCGTCGCAATTATTTTAAAAAATTAATTTTTATAAAATATAATTATCAAATAAAAATATTGCGACACAAATCAGTGCATCGTAATTTTTTAAAAAATAAATTATGTTAAATAGCGATGTAATAAAAAAAATTTTAAAAATTAATTTTTAATTTAGCGATGCAAGTATTGCATCATAATTTTTTTTTAAAAATAAATGTTATAAAAAATTAAAAATAAACATTGCGACGCAACCAGGTGCATCGCAATTATTTTTAAAAAATTAATTTTTATAAATATAATTATCAAATAAAAATATTGCGACGCATTAGCAAAGAATTTTTTTATAAAAAAAAATTTTCCGCCGGTCATTGCCGCCAAATTAGCGACGCATTAGCGACGCGATTATTTGCATCGCTAATTTTCTCAGAAAATAAAAAAATTTGCGCCGGTCAAATTTGCGATGCATAATTGCGTCGCTAATCCATAATAAATTTAAAAAAAATTAGCGAGGGATTAGCGATGCAAAATTGCGTCGCTAATCCCTAATATATAACCTGAGTCGCGCGCCCCCCCGGCCTCTTCTTCTTTCTCTTCTTGCCCTAACCCGCCATCCCCTCCTCCGGCTCCCCTCGCCCCCTCCCCCGGCACTAGGAACCCACCAGCGGCGCCCCCCCCCCCCGGCAAGGAACCCCCAGCGGCCCGATTTAGCGAGGTAAGCCCCCCTCCCCCCGCCCTCCCGTTTTCGGCCACGGTCGTGGTGGCCTGGCCACTGGCCACGGTGGCCAGGCCACAGTTTTTTTTAAAAAAAAAACTATCGGGGTGGGGTTTCTCCCCCACCCCTGAGGCCACGGCCACGGCCACGGCCGCGGTCGTGGCCGGCGGTGGCCTGGCCACTTTTTTTTAAAAAAAAGGGGCCGGGGTGGGGTTTTTCCCCCACCCCTGCCGTTTCTGGCCATGGCCGCGGTCGTGACCGTGGTCTCAGGCCACGGCCGCGGCCATGGCCGGCGGTGGCTTGGCCACGGTGGCCAGGCCATCGTTTTTTAAAAAAATACTGTCGGGGTGGGGTTTTTCCCCACCCCTGAGGCCACGGCCACGCCGCCATGGCTGGCGGTGGCCTGGCCACGGTGGTGGCCCGGCGGTGGCCAGGCCACCATTTTTTTTTTAAAAAAAAGGGCCGGGGTGGGGTTTTTCCCCCACCCCTGCCGTTTTCGGCCACGGCCGCGGCCGTGACCGTGGTCTCATAGGGTGGGTTTTTTTTCATTCATTATAATTTTTTTTGTTTAATTTATTTATGTTTAGGAACTAAATTTTACATGAAATATTAGAGAAATTTGCATGTAATCTATAATTGTAATGCATAATTTGATATTTGCATAATATTTGATATATTTAAAATATATTTAGATTTATAAATGTCTTGTGTTATCGAATCTGTTTATTTCTTGAAATATTGTTCATGATATATTATTATTAGAATGCTTATCATGCAATTTATATGGTTTTGATAGTTTAGATGATTAAATTTTTAATGAATTTATATTTCTTTATTACCTGTTATATTTTGGCTTAGCAAATTTTAAATATTTAGTTTTTAAATATTGTCACAATCATTTTCTTAGCAAATTAGAAAAAAATTTAGAATATTCATGTTCTTCAATTGAAAGAAATTTGATATAGCAAACCATAATTTGATATAATTCCTCAAATTCTAAACCAACCAATCAAAATAAATTCGATATCATGAAGGAAAAATGATATAGCTCATTTAGAACTAAATTTAATGCAAGAATATTAAATTTGATATAGTGAACTCAGATTGAAGCACTGAAAGAATATAACTCCTCCTAATAAAAAGAATTTGAGATAAGAGCATAGCTTTTATATGATTTGAGTTATTAGATTGAATCGGATTTAGTTTAGGCCAGGTTGAATCCATTTTTACTTATCTAAAGTAAATCCATATGACATACATACTATGTCAAGTTCGTTCTTTGATTTTTCATATTATTTCTCACAGCACTATAACCTTTAGACCCGTTTGAGACTTTGTAAGACTTAGTCTTGTAAATTCTCAAATTGTCCTAGTGGACAGTTTGAGATTATTTTTTGCGATATGTTTGTCTATTATTCGTCATCGTTAGTTGAGCTTGCAGTTTGTATATCCTCATACGTTCTCCTAGTGTGCATATAAGCCACACATTTAGGAGAACATAAGGGGAATTGCTACGAAATTTCAACGTAAAATGATAATTTCTAGCAGAATAACATATCGCATAAAATAATCTTGAATGGGATAGGCCTTACCTAAGTCCTAGTGGAGTGAAAGTGGAATTCATTCAGGACACATGCTTACTTGTGAAGTCTACTGATTAAACGACCCCGGTCCTAGGCCTCGGTCCTGGATAGCACGTCAAGGATAGTAGCCATGGCCTGCCTTGATTTATCGGTATAATTAAAGAGGCACAATATTTGTTATTTACTTTAGATGTGTAAAAGAATTAACTATTGCTATAATGACTAATGCAAAATTAAATTGTTGTCTCCTTTAATGGTTTACCAGGAATTTATAAGTTGGTCAAAAATGAGCGGGGCTCGCTCGTGGATGTATGTAAGGTTAAAAGATGGGTTGCTTAATCCAGATTTTCTGAATGGATTGGAAGAATTTATAGCATTTGCATATAGTCAACCGAATGGATGGATTGGCCTAGGATCAGGTGCCCCTGCAACTTACGCAAGTGTCAGAATAAAGCTTATATAGATATTGAACTGTGAAGGTGCACTTGTGTAAAAATGGGTTTGTTCCTGGGTACGATGTTTGGAGTAAAACTAAGGAAATGTTTGTAGCTGTCACTAGCCAAGAAGTGTCAAATCCCATTGATGAACCATTTGTGAATTTAAACACATACGAAGAAATGGTGATGAATGCATCGGGTAACGAATTCAATCAGAACATTTATGGAAGAACCAAATCCAGATGCACAAAATTTTATGAATGTTGTGTTCACAAATCAAGAATTTTATCCTGGTTATGAGAGTCATTCCCAATTGTCTATGGCTGCTCGGTTGTTGAATATTAAGGTGGAACATCGATTATCAGAAAAGGAATTCAATGCTGTAGTTGGGTTAATGAAGGAAGTTTTGCCAAATCATAATGTTGTAGCAGACAGTTTCTACTCAACGAAGAAGTTATTGCGTGACCTTGGGCTCCAGTTAATAAGATCGATCGTTGCTTGAACAATTGTATGATATATTGGGGTGAAGACTCAGAGCTGAGATGGTGTAAGATTTTGGGCAATCGAGGTACAAAAACATAAGGGGGAGCTAGTACAAGTAGGAGGAAAAGTGTGCCTTCAAGAGGATGAGATGGAAATGCATGCAATTGAGGACGACACAAGGGCTCCTGAAACATCACTTAGAGATCCAAATGGTGATGTCCAAGAAATTGAGGATGCAAATGTTCGGTTTCCTTCCGATGATAATGAAACTGAATCACAGTCCGATACGACATCGGATGTTGAACCAACATTTCACGAAACAAATGACACTGATTAAAGATATAGGTTCATTCAATTTCGATTTATTTTTATAAGTGTTAAATTTTTGTATGTTTATTAATTATTCGTAATTATATTGCGTTGCATTAATCTTTAGTATTTACAGTATGACGGACCGAGGTAGATCTACCCCTGACGGACATAGCCCTGCTGCGTCACATCCCACTACCAGCCCTGACGCACGGACTTCCACCTCTCCAGGCATCGACGCTCATCCTGTATTTTCTCTACCCGATCGGCATAGACCTCTGAGAGTTCTTCTTTGGTCGGTCGCACCGTACTTCGATTGGATGCCGATGGGCTGTAAGTATATACTAATTGTAACTATATGTTTATGTTTTTAAGTTAATTACTTATTTTAATTAGTTTTTTAATAGCTTTATTGAGCAGCATACTATATCGAGCCGGATCAGCTCTATATTTCAGAGCCGTGCTGATCCCAGTGGCTACGATTGGCACCATGTATCTGCGGCCATGAGGGAGTTTTATTTTTCAGAGTTTCAGGTAAACTTTTTAAATACATTTTATAACTGATATAAAATTTTCTAATCTTAATTTATTCTGAAACTAACTGTTTATTTCAATGCAGAAAAAGTTTACGTGGGACCCTACCATCCATGATGCCATTAGGGCAGCATGGAATGCTCTTGCGGCACGCCGATACTCCGACATGCTTTATCGTTGGAGGAGTTCGGGTGACCGTCCAGGGCATGTGCCGGAGGGTATTTGGGCCAGCTGGCAGCAGGCATGGCAGTCCGAGGCATGGATGAGGAGGTCCGCATCAGCCAGCATGAACCGCCGATCTGAGAAGGGCGGTCGTGGCACGGGCCTCTCCTGTCACACTGCGGGTTCCATTTCTATTCAGGAGCACAGGCGCCGTATGGTAAGAAAACATAAATAATTTAAATACTAATTTAGTCATTTACAAATACTTGCATTTATATTCTTTCTTCTGCTTTTGTAGTCCGAGCAGGAGGGCAGAGATCCTGGTGAGTTTCGTCTATTCAGGGTGACACACACCAGGAAGGACGATTCCTGGGTCGATACACGATCACGGAGGTTGGGTAAGAAATTAGATTTATATTTTATTTATTTAATTTCTAATATTTTATTCACTTTATATATTGATTCATTTATCATTGATTTTATAACTCAAAGGCACGAGTCGAGGAGCTTCAGTCTCATGCTTCGCAGGTCGACTCCACTGATGGGGGGCCGCCTGTCGAACTCTCACCAGAGGAGAGTCGACGTGTGTTTTTGGAGGCTGTTGGTGCCCAGCGCGAGACCGTAGGGTCTATGGTTTGGGCACTAGAGCTTCCAGATATTTTTCCCATCAGGGCTCCAGTTCGCGTGGTTCTGGCGATATTCCTTCCGAGCAGATAGACGACATCCGGAGATCTATCAAGGAGGAAGTTCACCAGGAGGTTCGGGAGGAGCTTGCAGAAATGAGAGACCAGATGCGTCAGATGCAGGATTTAGTTCGTCTCCTGTCGTAGGGTTCATTCCAACCTCCGCAGCCTCCACAGCCGCCTGCAGATACATGATTTTTTTTTCACTACTTGATGTATTTTTTTTTTTTATCTTTTGTATATGAAAATTTTAAATAATTAATAAAATAAATTTTTATCTATTTTTAAAAATTTTGTAATGATTGTTTTGGTCAATTGTATTAGCAAGTACATTGTATTAGCAAGTTTATTTTATTATTTTATTTAAATAAATAAATTAATTTACTTTAAAAAAAAAATTACTTTATTTTTTAAAAATAAATTAATTATTAGTGACGCTATTTTCATCGCAATTAATTTTTAAAAAAATTAAAAATTATGTTATTTTAATTTTTTAAAAATAAATAAATTAATTAGCGACGCAATTGCGACAAGATTTTTCGTCGCAAATATTTTTAAAAAATTTATTTTTAAAGTAGCGACGCATTTAGGGGCATCGCAATTATTTTTAAAAATTAAAAATTATTTTATTTTATTTTTTAAAAAAATAAATAAATTAATTAGCGATGCTATTTTTCATTGCAACTAATTTAAAAAAATTAAAAATTATTTATTTAATTTTTTTAAAAATAAATTAATTAATTAGCGATGCAATTGCGATGATTTTTCTGTCGCAAATATTTTTAAAAATTTATTTTAAAGTAGCGACGCATTTAGGCTGTGTCGCAATATTGCAACGCATTTATGGGCGTCGCAGAGAGTCGCTGTTAAGCGACGTAATTGCGATAAATTGAAATTGCGATGAACATTTTAGCGACACCTTTATTGCGTCGCTAATACGTCGCTATAGGTTGTTTAGCGACGCATTTGGGCGTCGCTATATTTAAATTTTCTTGTAGTGCTTCTTTGAACAAAGAATGAAACAATAGATGGTACAGTATGACATAGTTTTTTTTTTCCTAAAAAGCTAATCGGAAAATTATAAATTTGAGGGCTTATATGAAATTGTTAATCTTTTTGTATTTTTAATTTTATACAAACAAGTATAAAATATTACATAGAGATTGTTGTTTTATATAGTGTATATATTTGCTTTGAGAAACCTTTTACCAGTGAATTGAAAACATAGGAGATTGCATGGGTTGCTCAGTCAAGCTCTCTTTTTTTTCTTTTTTCTTTTTCTTCTTCTTGATCTTTGAAACACAAGATGGGAGCAAACGTGAAATGGTCTCTAAATTTACCTTTTAACAAGATCCGAACCAAGCAACTACTGGGCATCGCTCTGCAACTCCGGGAAACTGCTGGAAGTTGTGTGCGTTTGGGAAAAAGTCAAATGCCTGACCTAATTAGGATCCTTCATTCTTTCATATCTCTGTGCTTCCCTTTGTCTTCAGGGATCACTGAATCCATCATTTAGAAAATTGACATTGGTTTCTACTAACTTCATCCGGCCATTTACTGCTGACAATTAGACAATTGTTATCCTGAAGGACCACCTGGCTAACTATATATATATTCTGTTGAGGCTGTCTCTAAGTGATTCATCTCTGAATTTAGTATTTTTTTTAACTTTTAAAACTATTATTTCTACTATCTATAAAATCGAGCCCCCACATATTAATTTCTTTTTTTTAGCATCTCATATTTTTTTTCTTGTCTATTGTATGGTCTCTCTTCGTTTGCTCCCTTGATAAAATCTCTCGGTGGTCTTTCTGGCCAACCTTTAAAAAATATTAAAAAAAATTCTCAACCATGTCGTATCACCCTTCAAGCAAAAGATGTTGACGGACATACTCAACTAACTGCGAAAAAAATAAATTTATTCACTTTTATTGATATCATCAGTTTCATGTCATATCTCACACGGACCACATCAAACTCAACGCCTCTCCTGGACATCATCACTCATTTCTTCTTGTCCTCCGACGGCGCCACATTGTTAGCCCTGGCAGCCGCAGCGTCGTCAGCCTCCTTGGGACCCATGTCAGCATCATCATCCGAGAGGATGTCATCATCGTCATCCGTCCCCGACACCACCGAACAGTTCTCCTCGCTTATGCTGTCGTCGTTGAGAGGATTCACTTGCTCGATCTTCTCCATGACTTCCTTGTGCGCCGCCAGGAAGGTCTCCCGCCGCCGTTTGACGTTTGCGTCAAGGGCGTCGATTGCAGGATTTGGCCGCCCGTTGGCGGCCTTCCGGGCATCGGCAAGCCCCGCCAACGCCTCCTCGTAGGCCTTATGAGCGGCCAGCGCCGCGTCGACTGCTCTCACCAGAGCCATTGGGTTTTCAGGGCAATCGCATTCTCCTCGCCCCTCATTCTGTTTATATAATCGACTCGTCATAAATTTTGGCTTTAATTGAGTGCATCGGAGTTGTGGATACTGGATAGATACGGATTTCCAGCCAAACATGAGCGTGAGATGCGGGGGATGGCTTATTAAAACGAAGCTTCGTCGAAGAAAGAAAAATGGATAAGAAAAGCCAAAATGAGTTTAATTAGCGAGGGAAAGGCCAACGTTTTTTTTTTTTTTTTTTTTTTTTTGTTACAAAGGCCGCCGTTTTCTTACTAAACGGTGATTGTGTTTTTTAGTATCAGATAAACATACACTGAATCGGTTTAACTATGATATATGCTTTATAATATTTATTAAAAATAAATAGGGCTTCAATCCTGCTGGCCACCATTCAACCTCTCAAAGCCTTCTTAAAATTTATGGTACGAGTCCACCTACAAGCCAAGAGCATAGCAACAAAGGCCAAATTGTATGCCTGGTGATGAAAAATATAACTGCTTTTGAGTGACATATAAAGATGAATATTATCGTAACTTAATAACCCATCCTTAAGGAATAATGTCTAATCTTATTGACCAACTATATAACACTTTGCAACGTTTTAAGCCCATCTATTGATCCAATTAATTTATGAACCAAAACCATGTGACCCTAAAATAATTAACTTATGGCCAAAATTACATAACCCTAAAGACTCAAGTGAAAGTTAATTGATAGCAAGTAAACTTAACTTTGTATGACCCTAAGCCTATTTACTGGTCCAATAATTAACTTATAGGCTGTAACACCCCAAACCCACTTGCTGATCCAATTAACTCATTAATGGACTAAAATTAAGTGGCCCAAAAACTTAAGTGGTAAGTCTTTGTACACCGTATCCACCTTCAATATAGGATGGCCTGCACCTGGTACGATGATTCATCTACGCACGGACCCATGCCGAAGAGCCCGCTCATGGATCTCGCATTGCAGGCATGAGGGCCCATGCGAGGACGAATCACCGCACCGATGTAGGCCATCCTGCACATAACTTGCCCACCTTAAAAATAAAACAGTATTGTTGATAGTGCTCTTCTACTTTATTATTTTCATGATTTTTTTGTAACTTTCTTTTAATTTAATCTAGATATTTTAATCAAAGAGGTGTCATATCGCATTTAGTAACTTTTAATAAAAATGGGTAGAATATTAAAATCAATATGAACGCTTTCAAGAAAAGATATTTGATAAATTTTATTCAATTTAAAAGTTAAAAGAAAATAAAAAGGGTATATCATATATGTATGAATTTTATATTTAAAAATTTAAATTATATACCTAGTATAATATAATAAAAGCTGAGATATTTTAATCAGAACATCCAAGTTTATCCTAATAACTTTTAAATAAAAAGAAACAAAAAAGTTTCAAAAAGGAACATTTTTATTCAATCACTAAAAAAAAGGATATATATATATATATATATATGTATGTATGTATGTATGTATGTATGTATGTATGCATGCATGCGTAAGCTCATGATGCCTCTCCTATCCCAACTTTCTTGTAATATTTGAAATATAAAATTGCTAGCATTACCAGAATTATCATGCAATCACTAAGAATTTGAATGTGTGCTCATTTACACACACTTTTACCAACCCATTAGTATATTTGAAACAATTCGCTATGCATCTACTCTAGCACATGCATTTATATTCGTTATTATCATTAGAAACATCAATTTTTTTAACTTGGCCAGATAGTTTGCTGGCCACTTAAAGCAATGCAATTTATGAGCAGCGAAATTAAGTAATTGTTTTATTAGAGATGGATATAACTCATCACCTTATCTGGATGCATGTCTTAAAATTGAGTTCACCAATTGCAATGGACTTATGAAACCTCGCGTTTGGTGCATCGCCAGCAATCCTGAATGGTAATATAGATTACCTATAAGATAGATTACCACTTGATAGATTACCAGTAATGTTGATTACTATATAATTTGGTATACACAAGTAATGCAACAGCAATATTGATTACTGCATTTGGTATGACAAACAGATTACCAGTTATATAACATTAAATTTTCAAAATACTCCTAAATTAAATTTATTAAAAATTTATATATTATTATATATTTGATTTAAAATAATTATATTTGTAAATGATAATGTGTAAAAAAAATTATTTATATATAAATAATATTCAAAGCAATCAGTGAAGATACTGGAGTCCACTAATCGAAAGAAATTTTACGGTATGTCGTGGGGCCGCTGGGCAATGGAGATTCGCGGCTCGACTCCATGGAAGAGGATGTGGCTCGGGACCTTCGACCTGGAGGTTTCAGCGAGGTTGGTAGAGAAGGATGCAAGTAGAGAGTGATAAAAAAAAGGATAATTTTGTTAAAAAGTAGTTTATCAGATTACCATATCTCTGAAAATATGGATAACAATCCCTTCATAAGGTAATCTAGATTATCTTATGAGAGGTAATCCAAATTACCACTACAGGATAGATTGTCATTTAAAATATGTATCAAATATGGTTATCTGGTGGGCCCCATTAAAATTATCGATAATCTGAATAGATTATCTGCTACTAAATGCCCCCTAAAGTTATGATAATATATATGAATAGAAATAATGAACATGATAGTGCAGTATTATCAATATTTTTTCCTGATAACAAATTTTTACATAATATTTAAAATAATATATATAATAAAATAAATCAAGCTACATATACCATGTCATAATTCATGCGTCAAATATAAGAAATATATGTTATCGGCTTTTGTCATCCACGATCTTAGATCACCTTGATACCACATTCTACATCATCTTTAAAATATAATAAATCAATTGTACCAGTAATCCATGTGAATAAATCTAACGTGGTCATCATCTCATGCCTATGTTAGTTCTTATACTAGTGTCATATGTTATAAATCCAATTTGGTCATCACTTGTGATCATAATTGGTTCTATACCAATGAGAATATAGCTACTACTACAAATTCGATCACTAGTAAGCATCTAGTCATCATAGTGGGCCTGATCATTGGTGCCATTCGCCTAAGCTAGGCTAGGCTACTACCATGAGCCAAATCAAGCTAGAATTAGTGCCACATATCATCAATAAATTTATATCAGTTTGCTCTTCTAGTCTGGCCATTATCTTAGACCTAAATTGGTTTCACACTAGTAAACATATAGCCATCACCATCGATCTAGTAACTAATGAGCACTATTCATTAGCAAACATAGTCACCATAGTGGGCCTAGTATTTGGTATCACCTTACCACATATTCGTAATTTTAATTGACATGCTTTTCTTAATTTTCATCCCATCATATCTTTTGATATTTCAACATATAAAATAATTTAATGCCACCTCATTAACATCATAAAACCATTTATTATATTATAAGATGTGTCATAACTATACATACTTCAAAATATCAGAGTGTGGAGAAAAATAATCCTTGTAATCTTTAGATATTCTTGATAGTAAAATTCTTTGATCTTTTTTTGCCTGTGGACGTTGACTAGTGAGTTGAGCTACGTAAATCTTTATGTTTTGGTTTCACTCTTTACTTTTATTATTGATCTTTTGTCCCCTATGTATCTTTTGTTGTAACGAGTGGTATCAAAGCTTAGTTCTTGTACATGTAGAGAAGAGGCATGGACTTAAGGAGGTGTTGTGCTGTAGTAGCTGCTTGAATCTTAAGGTAGCACAAATCTTGAAGTAGTTTGCACTGATCTCAAAGTAAAGCAATGGATTCGGAAAAGAGCACTGCCCTTGAGGCCATTTGATAGAGCCGAGGCCTAGGCTCCTCATTGCCACATCAGAAAAGGAGGTAGAGCATCTAAGATGAAGCCGAAGAAGACATAGCCCAATGGACAGTCAAGGAAGAAAGTCACCACATGACTTAGCAATAGATCCCTTATCCTGGTAGGTAATCACAATAGCGGTGAGGCCATACAAGCTAGGGAGAACCATCACTAGCGGAGCGGGATATTGTTTTGGTGTTAAGGTGGCATATGTTGGTGAGGTGTGCCTTTTCGGCAAGTCGATAGAGGTGGCACCCAACCAAGCATGACACATAGGAGAAGAGAGAATCCATAGCCCTCCTTCATCATCAGCCCCGAGGTGCTCCATCGGAGAATGATAGGGCCATGGGGGCACCGTGAGCCACCTACTGCAAAGAAGAAGATAACCATGACTGGAAGCTTCATACGCATGCAGCTGCCAATGTGGAGAAGGGGGAAGAAGAAAAAGATGAAAAAAGAAAGCTAGCGAGAGGCAATTGGTAAGGCCTAAGGCCTAGCGATTGACTATCATATGGGATGAGAAAGAAGGGAAAAAAATAAAGAAAAGTAAAGAAAGAAAGAAAGGTTTAGTCCCATTTTGAAAGTATGATATTTCAATCTGAAATAAGTTTGGGATAGAGTTAGAATAACCTTAGAATAGATAGGCTAATTATTTCACAAAAGCTATTTTGGTGAGCTCAATTGGTTACGAAGCTTATTTCATAAGCTCATTTAATGAAGAAACCTATTTGGTAGGTCTAGTTAATTAAAAGGCTATTTTAATGAATTTAGTTGAAAAGTTAATTTGGTGAGCTGAGCTAGTTAAAAAGCTTTATTTGGTGAGTTTTAATCGATTGAGAGGCTTATTTGGTAACTCGGTTGGTTGAGAGCCTTGTTTTGGTGAGCTCAGTTAGTGGACGGTCTTATTCTATGAGCTTAACGGGTCGAGAGGCTTATTTCGTGAAAGCTCAATTAATTGAGAGCTTTATTTGGTGGAGCTCAATTGATTGCAAGGCTTATTTAGTGAACTGAACTGGACGAGAATCTTATTTGGTTAAGCTTGGTTGCTTGAGAGCTTAGTCAAGAAGTAGCGATTGTTTATTATCAAAGTATCCATTTGTTCAAGGATCAGATGTATTGCTTGGATCTAATTGGTATATATAATACTTAAGTATATCCTTTGAGGTATGTGGAGAAGATGTAGAGAGATTTTAACTATTTTTTTCAGTATTGCTTCAGAATTCAAGCCAAAGTAAAGATATGTTAAAGTTTGTCTTAGAACTCTTTAGCTCAAGAAAGATACATTTTCACATTTATGTAGGACTTTAGTCATAATTCATGTAGCCTTAGTTTTCATAAGATAAGGTAGGACATATTTTTATATATGTATGAGATTGTAGTCCTAGCCTTTATAGTATGATGCATATCCCTCTTCTAAATAAGCATAGATAACCTTTGCTTTCAAGGTGATTCTGTCTCAGTCTTAGGTCTTGGGACTCAAGCTCCAAGGTGCCTTAGTAATGTAGAGCGTTATAGTAAGAGTTCAAGAGAGACTCCTAATAAGTATAAGAGGGTTTAGAAATTTGTAAGAGAGTTTTTAGTAGTAGGAAAATGATACTTTGTAATTTTAGTATTTGATGGGAACAATTTTTGTAATCTCTAAATATTCTTGATAGTAAAATTCTTTACTCTTCTTCATCTGTGAATATAGGTAAATGGTCTGAACCATATATATTTCTTATTTTGCTCACTTTTTTGGTTTCACTCTCTACTTTTGTTATTGATTTCTTATCCCTTACATGCCTTTTATCATAACATATCCTATAAATCTTTAAGGAGTCTCGGGCATAAAATATTAGAATGACCATATGGTAGCAACCTAAAAAATAAAAATATAGGCACAAAACATTAGAATGATTGAAAGATAGCAACCCAAAAAACAAAAAACAAAAAAGTTTAGTAGCAAACCATCATCCTGAAATCATCACAGTCCTCTTCATATCAATTGTGAGAAATAATGATATGGAAAAAAGAAATTAAAGAATAAGACTGAGCATGAAGAAGAAAAGGAAAAAGACAATACCCACTAATCTAATATATCTAATATATTATAGTAAGGTCAAGAAGCTTTGTCTTTCTCTTGCCACATGGATGCATAAATTTAATAGTATTTAATAGCAAATTTTTCTCAGCCAAAATGGTATTTCTTTTCACAACTTTTTTATAGTTTAAATTGGTGTAGTGGCATCAAAATAAGCTTTTTAGTGTTAACCATGGTTCAACTCCCTAAATTTGCATATTTGGTTCTCTAATTTTTCTTTTGCTTTCATTTATACTTTTTTTTCTTTTACTATCATTTTATATCATATGGCTATTTTTTTCTCTTTTTCTCCATTTATTTTCTTTTGTTTTATTACAGAGGTTTGGTCCTTTTTTTTCTTTTTTTTTTTGCTTCCATTTTTTACTTATATTTTAGAAATTTTTATTTTTTTTTTTTTTTCACTTTCATTTTATACGCAATGTTTGGCTTTTTTTAAAAAAAATTGCTTTTGTTTTATAATGAACGTTTGGCTCTTTTTTTTCTTTTTTACTTTTTCATTTCTATTTATAACTTTTTATTTTTTTGCATGCATTTTATGGTGAGCATTTGGCTTTTTCTTTAATCGCATTTTCACTTTCATTTCATAGTGAACATTTATCTTTTTTTATTATTCTTTCTCTTTTTTTTTTTAACTTTTCTTTTTTTTACTTATATTTTATAATGAGTGGCAATTTTTATTTTAAATTTCAACTCATGTATGTTTCTTTTATTTTCTCTTTTATTTTATACCTTTTTATTTTTTGCTTTCATTTAATAGTGAGTCATAATTTTTCTTGCCTATTTCAACTTACATTTAAATCTTTTTTCTTTTTTTATTAGTTTCACTTTCATTTTATAATGAATATATGGTTTTTTTTACTTTTTCATTTTTTTGTTACATTTTATGATGGGTCAAAGTTTATCTTTTTTTTATCTCAGCTTATGTTTATCTTTTTTTTTTCTTTTTCGTTCTTTTTTTATTTTATAAAAAGTAGAACCCTATAATTAATTTTTTTTCCTACTTGATAAATAAAAAAGCTAGGCCTATGCTCCTAATAATTTATATTTATATATTATATATTATTAAATATATTTAGTATTAAGATAATATTTAAATATTGAATTATCCTTAGTAATTTGAAAAAAAAAAATAGCAAAGAAAAGGATGATAAATAAATGATAGATAGTGAAATGGTTTTAAAATTAACTCATTTTCTTTTATACAATGTGAAATCAAAATATTAGCTAAGGAAAACACTATACTAAAAAGCTTTTTTAGGACTATATAGCAAATTATACAATAATCACATCTCTACTTAAAATTTTATTTAATTTCAATTATATTTTATTCTTTTTAAAATACTTAAAGTATTTCATCTATTTGTTAATCTATAAATTCTAATTAATTTTATAAAATTTAAAAATAATTTAATCTAATGCATATATTTTTTTATCTTATTTTATTTTTTTTTTAAAAAATTATAATTTAAAATTAAATAAAATAAATTTAAAAATATAAATTTTATTTTTATTTTAGTAATTATACCAATGTTTGTGAATATTATTTAACCATGAAATCAAAATGTTATCTAAGGATGATACTATAGTAAGAAGCTTTCTTAGAATTATAGTAGCAATTCTCATAATAATCACATATCTATCACAAAGAATTTTATTTCATTACAAAAATATTTTTATTATTTTTAAAAATAAAAAATATTTATTCTATTTTTAATCTATAGTTTTAAATCAATTTATTTTTTTAATTTTAAAAATATGTAAAACTAATATACATTCTATTAATCTTATCCTTAATTTTAGATTTTAAATTTTATCATTCAAATTTAATAATATAAAATTAAAATATATAAATTTATTTTTTAATAATTATAATATTTTCTATCTCATGGGCATATATCTAGTAATGCAGTAAACATGAGAAGGTTTAATCTCTTGTTATCATGTATTCTACCTTCTTCGATACTTTTTTTTTTTAATATATGTATACTCAAATTTTTTCCAATACATTCCAAACTAACAACACTAAAAATGAGTTATGCTAAAAAAGGTTAATAGATATTATTTCAGCCCTTTTTGTTTTTCTACTACAATTGAGATAAGTATTTATCTTCTCTTTTTTTCCTTTCTTTTTCTTGTCTATTTAATTTTTTATTTTAAAATGTAAATCAGACCAGCCTGTGCATTGCATGGGCATATGTTTAGTAGAAGAAAATAAACTAAAAATAAGAAGGGCATGACACCGGCACCAATTTAAATAAAACCTCTCAAAAGGGCTAAATATTATATATTGCAAAAATCTTAGTTGGGGTAGAATGATTTGATTTAGAATTGATAGCCAAAAACATAGCTTTTAATGGTAATAAATTATGCATTCATTGAGCGGTTATAGATTGCCAGGGAATTAGAAGGTTTGCAAAGATAATGTCAATTTTGTTTTTCATAATGACATATATTATTGTCATTAATCTTTGAATTAGATTGCAATTTAAATTAAAGTGGCAATGATTTAATTACATGAGAGGACAATCAATTAGCTAAATTAATTTACTTTTAAGAGCATTATAAATTAGCATTAATGGGCACATAACTTGCCCGCCTTAAAAATAAAACAGTACTGTTGATAGTGCTCTTCAATTTTATTATTTTCATGGATTTTTTATGCTTTTCTGTCAATTTAATCTAATTAGGATATTTTAATCAAAGAGGTGTAATATTGTATTTAGTAACTTTTAATAAAAATGGGCAGAATATTAAAATCATATATGAACGCTTGCAAGAAAAGATATTTGCTAATTTTTATTCAATTTAAAAGTTAAAAGAAAATAAAAAGGTATATCATATATGTATGAATTTTATATTTAAAATTTTAAATTATAGCAATTATGCATTGCATAGAGTATAAACCTAGTATAATATAGTAGAAGTTGAGATATTTTAATCAGAACGTCCAAGTTTATCCTAATAACTTTTAAATAAAAAGAAACAAAAAAGTCTGAAAAAGGGACATTTAATGACTTTTTATTCAATAACTAAAAAAAGGATAGAAAAGATATGTATGTATGTATGTATGTGTAAGCTCATGATGCCTCTCCTATCCCAACTTTCTTGTAATATTTGAAATATGAAATTGCTAGCATTATCAGAATTATCATGCAATCACTAAGAATTTGAATGTGTGCGCATTTACACACACTTTTACTAACCCATTAGTATATTTGAAGCAATTCGCTATGCATCTACTCTAGCACATGCATTATATTAGTCATTATCATTAGAAACATCAATTTTTTTAACTTGGCCAGATAGTTTGCTAGCCACTTAAAGCAATGCAATTTATGAGCAGCGAAATTAAGAGATTGTTTTATTAGAGATGGATATAACTCATCACCTTATCTGGATGCATGTCTTAAAATTAAGTTCACCAACTGCAATGGACTTGCGAAACCTCAATATCTAAAGTTATGATAATGTGAATAGAAACAATGAACATGGTAGCGCAGTATTATTATTATTTTTTTCTGATAACAATCAACTATAATGATAATGATCACCGAATATAATCTTTTCCGCTATCCGACGTGATAAGCACCATATCAACGCTTCACTACAAGAAAATACTGAAATAGCGACGCAAATTTAGCCACGCATCTTTGCGTCGCTAAATTGCGACCAAATTGCGATGCCTTAGCGATAACAAAAAAATAGCGACGCATTTAGCGACCCAAAAAAATAAAAAATTAAAAAATTTATTAATTTAGCGATGCAACAATTGCATCGCTAAATAGCGACACAATAGCGACGCATAGCTCAAAAAATTAAAAAATATTAAATTTTAATTTAGCGACGCAAATAGTGCGTCGCTATTTTAAGAAAAATTAATATTTATAAAATAAAATTATGAAATAAAAATATTGCATTTCATTTCGCAAGGTTTTTTTTTAAAATTAATTATGTTAATTAGAGACGCATTAGCGATGCAATAAAAAAAAAATTTTAAAAAAAAATTTTTAATTTGCGATGCAAGTATTGCGTGCAATTTTCTTAAAAAATAAAACATTGTGACGCAACTAGGTGCGTCGCAGTTATTTTAAGAAAATTAATTTTTATAAATATAATTATGAAATAAAAATTGCGACGCAACACAGTGCGTCGTCATTTTTTAAAAAAATTAATTATGTTAAATAGTGATGCATTAGCGATGCAATAAATAAGAAAAAAAATAATTTTTAATTTAGCGATGCAAATAATGTGTCACAATTTTTTTAAAAAAATTAAATTTTATAAAATATAATTAAAAGATAAAAAAATTTAAAATAAAACATTGACACAATGAAATGCATCGCAATTGTTTTAAAAAAATTAATTTTTTATATGCGTCGGATCGATCGTCGCCGATTGGGATCATGGCTTGGATTGATCGCAACCGACGGATCGTCCGATCGAATTGATCGCAACGGTCCGAGATTGATCTCGCCGATCAGATTGGCTTGGATCGATCGCAACCATCGGATCATCGCCGATCGGATTGATCGCAACGGTCCGAGATCGATCATCGCCGATCGGGATCATGGCTTGGATGATCGCAACCATCGGATCATCGCCGATCGATTGATCGCAACGGTCGAGATCGATCGTCATCGATTGGGATCATGGCTTGGATCGATCGCAACTGTCGGATCATCACCGATCGGATTGATTGCAACGGTCCAAGATCGATCGTCGCCGATTGGGATCATGGCTTGGATCGATCGCAACCGTCGGATCGTCATCGATCGGATTGATCGCAATGGTCCGAGATCGATCATCGCCGATCAGAATCATGGCTTGGATCAATCGCAACCGGATCATCGCCGATCGGATTGATCGCAACGGTCCGAGATCGATCGTCGCCGATCGGGATCATGGCTTGGATCGATCGCAACCGTCGGATCGATCGCCGATCGGATTGATCGCAATGGTCGAGATCGATCGTCGCCCGGATCATGGCTTGGATCGATCGGAACCATCGGATCGTCGCCGATCGGATTGATCGCAACGGTCCGAGATCGATCGTCGCCGATCGGATCATGGCTTGGATCGATCGCAACGTCGGATCGTCGCCGATCGGATTGATCGCAACGGTCCGAGATCGATCGTCCGATCAGGATCATGGCTTGGATCGATCGCAACCGTCGGATCGTCGTCGATCGGATTGATCGCAATGGTCCGAGATCGATCATCGCCGATCGGGATCATGGCTTGGATCGATCGCAACCGTCGGATCGTCCCGATCGGATTGATTGCAACGGTCCGAGATCGATCGTCGCCGATCGGGATCATGGCTTGGATCGATCGCAACCGTCGGATCGTCGCCGATCGGATTGATCGCAATGGTCCGAGATCGATCATCGCGATCGGATCATGGCTTGGATCGATCGCAACCATCGGATCGTCGCCGATCGATTGATCGCAACGGTCCGAGATCGATCATCGCCGATCAGGATCATGGCTTGGATCGATCGCAACCGTCGGATCATCGCCGATCGGATTGATCGCAACGGTCCGAGATCGATCGTCGCCGATCGGGATCATGGCTTTGATCGATCGCAACCGTGATCGTCGCCGATCGGATTGATCGCAACGGTCCGAGATCGATCATCGCCGATCGGATCATGGCTTGGATCGATCGCAACCATCGGATCATCGCCGATCGGATTGATCGCAATGGTCCGAGATCGATCGTCGCCGATCGGATCATGGCTTGGATCGATCGCAACCGTTGGATCATCGCCGATCGATTGATCGCAACGGTCCGAGATCGATCGTCGCCGATCGGATCATGGCTTGGATCGATCGCAACCGTCGGATCATCCGATCGGATTGATCGCAACGTCCGAGATCGATCATCGCCAATTGGGATCATGGCTTGGATCGATCGGAACCTCGGATCGTCGCCGATCGGATTGATCGCAATGGTCCGAGATCGATCGTCGCCGATCGGGAT
>UESW01000797.1:0-22179 GCA_900491605.1 Calamus simplicifolius | reverse complement strand
TAATTTGGATGTTGCCTAGGTTAAAGTTCCCATTGACTTGCGACATCTTATTTGATAAGTAATCTCCATTTATTAGATCATAATTTTTTTATATTTCTCCTTGTATTTATTTTTATTTTAAAATTATCATTTTTGGGCTCCTTAACATATTCACATCAGCATAACACCTAGGCATTAGCAGCGCCTTGGCTATCTATTTGTCCCATAGTCTTTGAAAACATTGTCCCTTTTTTTTCCATTGGTTTTCCAATGAAATAATGGCAGCAAGGAGTGCATCCATGATTTCAATAATAAATCCAATTTGATGAGTTTGCTGGCACCTCAATGCAAGTATAAAAACAAGCATGTTTTGACCATTGAAAAGTGAAAAATCTGTGCGATAAAAGAAAAATGCTTCCGTTTTGGTAAAGCAGCTCAGAATAGGGCAATAGCTGTATGGGCATGGACATGAGAATCAAATGAAGATGGGTCTACAAGTGCCTGATTGGCAAGAAGGTAAAAAGGAAAAAAAAAAAAAAGAGAGAGATACTAAGGACATAGGAAAATAAATATTTTTTTATATGTATTCTTCAATGTGTATAAAATAATATTTAATTTACTATTTGTTGAAGTTCTTCTAGCATACACGTTTCTCCTCCAGATTCCCAAATTCGCTTTTCTAAAAGAAATGATATTTCACAAAGTTATTTTAATATCTACTTTCTTGACCAACCTCTGGCAAGAACAAAATCCTGGCTCTCATATCATCACAGCGGATCAAATTAATTGTTGGAAGTCTACCCATCCACCAATCTCTAGGACTTGTAACAAAAGAATTTGATAAGATCTAAGCATCCAACATTCACCCACCTTGCGATAAATTTCCAAACACATATTCATATGGCTAAATGAAAGTGCCCAGGTAATAGAAATTTTATGACTTGTTGGAAAGGATGAATAAAGTAGTGAAAATAATTCATATTATGAAGCATTCTAGGTTTGTTTTCCCCTAAATTATTTTAACCATGAGAAACCTTTCATATAAGAATATATTGAACAGTTCATTAATTTTAAGGTGTGGTGGCATCTGTGAGTTGGATCAAAAAACCATTTCCCACTATCCTAAACTTACAATAATGAAGGGATGCACCAAATATGGATAAGTGCAGGTAAGGTTCATATAATATCTGCTGCAGCTAACTACATAATTTTGATTCAGGAACATAGGCAGCTTCACCCCTTGCATAGATTATCAACATAGGAGGCATGGCATGAAACAAGTCTTTGACCATGCATGCCAGTATTAAAGAAGAAAACAAAAATGGTAGGGTTTTTCCTAGCTCTCTAGAGTAGACCAAAAAAAAAAAAGAGAGAGCTCAAATGCCGACTAATATAACTCAGAATATAACCCGCAAGTAGTCAGCTCATAGTTCCTGAGCTTTAAGTTTTGGGCAGAACCAGCCCTGTTTGGCTTTCCTAAAATGACACTTTTACATGCAGGGAGAAAACTCAACAAAAGTAGTTTTTTCAGAATTTACTTTTTTCAATCACAGTCAAACCAATACACCATGAATCTCCAATGAGCAAACACTATCTTCCAGACAAGCAAACTTGATAGTTTTTCAAGCACGAAGATCTTTTACTTTAAAAAAGATGTATAAATTTATGTTACTTCTCATTCAAACAATAGGTGATCCACATAATTCACCTATTTAGTAACTTTTACACATGCAAACTGGAATTCATGTTAGGAATGATACATCAACCATGAAAAGGAAAACAAATTCATTGAAACAATTGATCTTCTTACCGATTGAACAAATTGTTGCGAGAATATGTCGCTTTTACTATGGTAGACCCACGACAACCCTCTGGTTTCTAAATCTATCAAAGCAGCTCCAAGATTGGTGCCTAGAAAAAGGAGAACAGAATGAATGATAAGGAATCAAACAACTTGTTCACTTAATTGAGCTATGATACATACATAATGATAACAGGACAGCTGACAGGACAGCTCCATACAAAGATTGCAAAGCATGGACAACAAAAATCAACTCAAAATCATGAACTAGACAAGCATAAACTCTTCCATAGATGGAAGAATTGATAATTACAAAGTAATAAGTGATGACTAGAGAAGTCTTGCATTTCATAGTTTGATCAAGAACAAGTAGAAGAATGTAAGGCAAGTCTCCGATGGAGTTGCATCACCAAGATGACAGGAGTCACAACCACCACATTAACAGACTCAACAAGAACATCTAGACAGAGAAACTCTTTGCTCTATTATGTAACTTCTCTTCACAATCAACTGGACCTGTTACATTACTTAGACAGCCTTGACTAATGTAATTTAAGTGGGTTACTCAATGATGTTCTTCAATCTAGCCATTCCTTAAAGATTTCGGGACCTGCACACATGAATGCATGCATGCATGAGCTACAATCTCTCATGAGACGACTTACAAGCATTCAGATGTTCATGTTTACATGAACATGTAATAGTTCACTCTACTGCTTCCTAGAATCTTTTTGCTTGAACTTTCTTAATCAACTAAACAAGAAAAAATGTCTCATTGCAATGCTCTTCTCTCTTTTTGCTGCAACAAAACATAAAGCTATGGAAGAAAAATTGTGTTGTACTTGGAGGTCTCCAGGAAAGGTTAGAAAAGCTAGATCTAATAATCTAAATCGAGTATGCAAAACAGGAAGAGCAAAGGGAAATTGTTTTGGTTAAAAAAAAATATCTTAGAAGCATGAAGCAAGGTTCAATGAAAGAGTAAAATAAAAGTAACGTTTAAACTTTAAAGTTGGGAGGACTCTAAGTAGCTAATCTGATGAGGAGATGAAATTTAAACTTGCTAGACAAACAAGAATGTTTTAAAAGAATATCAACACTAGATAGGGGGCTTGGGGGGCTGTCTAGTGAAGAGATGCTAAGCAGGCACCCAGAAGTCATGGCAGCCGAAAAATAAGAAACTCAAAAGACTCAATAAACATAAAAAATCTAAAATAAATTATAAGCCAAAAACTAAACATAACATCTCAAATCAGATGGAGAAAGAAAATAGGAAGTATCGCCTTGGAAACATTCAATACTCAAAGTCATCCCCCATACTCAAAAAGGTACAAAACATTAGGGCACACCTAGGTGGCACCACCTAGGATGCCAAAGCAGCAATGTTTTTTTTTTTTTGTAATAAATATACAAAATGAATGGAAAATACAAGAAACTATATATAATAGCTATTGAAGGGTTCCAATGGAGTATATTTGATATTACCAACCACTAAGAAACCAAAATGCAAAGAACAAATGTTCAGTTTTTAAGCATGAACCTTTTTCTTCCAAGATCTGACTGGATGCTCTAATTTGACACCATGGCCACTTACCCTCATTATATTGCCATATGCAACTTCCACCATACCATGAATGTCCAGATCACTGAAGCAAGCAACCATGGGTGTGTGAGCCACCTCAAAAATCTAGATATGTAATGCCATGTACCAAGATTCCAGAACCCACTTCTGAGATGACCTCAAAAGAAACAGAAAATGGACTCTATCTCAGTGCCTTCATCTATTTCCCAGTGGGAATCAAGTAAATTGGTGGAGATGCACCTAAGTTTAATGATCACTTTACTGTCCGTAGTCCCCAAACACCATAGATATAGGCCTAAATTAAGTAAAAGCCACAAGTATCAACTCCTTCAAGACTGCTGTATGCCCCACCAGACAACCAATCAACCTAAGAATGCTTTACCAAATCAAGATGGAATTAACTGTGATCCAATGTTGTGAAGTAGATTTTACCGGCACACTGTCCTCTCTTTTGTAAGGGTGAAAACGATCAGTTTGTGGCATGCTTAGTCCACTCTTGAAAGTTAATAAATGATTCAAACTCAACTAAATTTAAGCTTCAATTGAAAAACAAAGACCGTTCAACACTAGAAAAAAAATAATAACGTTGCATCAATTTAAAAATAATAATAATAATAAAGCTGCAGCCTGCAAGGACTCACCAATAACTGCTTGTTTCCCATTTGAATTGCAATCAGCAGTCCATATCGTGCGATCAAATGAAGCAATCTTTGAAATTCTGCTATCTAGACAGGAAGAACTTAGATGAAGATCTACAAGTTCACTGAGATTCAGAATGCAGACTGAACCACGGGACACTCCCGACCCAAGAGCAGTCACCATGTTTCATATTGTCAAGTGATCCAAAATTCCAAATTTAATAATATAAGATAACCCAGTCAAAAACTTGTGAGAGGAATAAAATATACAGCTAAAAATGTCAAATAAGAGCAAAAGAACATGTTAAATTCATGAAGGCATCAAAATTCATTTAGGATACAATGCTCGCTGGAAGGATGAACTATCATCAGATTGATCAGGAGAATGCTTGACAATCCTCCTTATGCAAGATATACCAGAGTCAAAACTTGAGAAGGCTGCTAAATGACAAATACTCTGAACTGCAGAGTGACGCCCAGCTTTGTGTGTGCTTGAGGGAGGCCAAACAGCAGTTGGGATGCACTCGAGCCCATAATCAAAGTCATGCCCAACATTTCCAATCTCAAAGAGACTGTGAAAGGTAATACAGTTACAAAATAACTCTTCATCCTTGAGAATGCAGTCTTGGAAACAATTACAACATGAACTAATAAGTTGTAAGCATCTGAAAATTAGATTGAAATTCAACAAGTGAGGGAAAGGGTTGTGGTAGGTTGATGGTCAACATAAAACTATACTCACACCCTATGAACATGAACATCTTATAAAAAATATGACTCAAAACTATGCTGAATGGAGAAAAAGGGTTCAAGTAGCCGACCTCAACTAGTTTAGAATTAAGACTCTATTGTTGTTGTTATTGTTATTGTTGGGAAAGGAAGGGTGGACGGAAGTCAAATGATATATATTTTTTTTTGGGTAGCAATGATAACCACATTTAATTCTAGTGTGACAATAAAAAATACACCCAGGCACATAGCACAAATGGAATAAAGAAAATATGCACAAGGCTTCAAAGATGTACTATAAAGAAGGAAATAATCATAAGATATCACTATGCTACAAATTCTTCCTCAGTACTCCGTCTTTCATATGTACAAGATTTAACCTCTTACTATGAATTTTGGATGCTCCCAATTGTATATAACATCATTGTACAGATGCTGCAAATATTGATGGTCAAATTACAATGAATGTATCACAAGAACAATTTAACGGCGATGGAGGACAGTCAGTCAACATTTCTGAAATTGATATGCATGGATCAAACAGTCTACAGTTCCCTTTTTAACAATCCATAGTTATCAGAACTAATATATCAGCTTTACCAACAACTGTTTTAATCACAGGACAATGATGGGTGAAAGCTTTGAAGCAGTTGGTAATTATAACAAACACTAAGTGTTCTGTTGCTATCATTGACAAGACTAATACTGAGCATCAGTTATACAAGTGCAGTAGACATAAGAAGGGGAAAGGCTATTCAACTAAGAGTTCAAAATGTTATGAGGGATTAGAAAAATAAGTGGTTTTGCAGACAGATATGAAGTGTAATGGAAGCACAGAAACTGGATGATGATTATGCATGAAAAATGGCTGACATCTGTGATCTTTGAGTATAACAAAGACTGTTGTAATCGTATTATTATATAAAAATTAAAAAAAAAACTCCAAACTGAGAAGTAGAGAACTGTGAACATTAATAAGAGAGGAGTTTGATCTTGTTATGACAAATAAGAAACTGAAATTGAAGTCATCACAGTCCCGACAAGGCACAAGAGGAGTTAGTATGACAAAAACAAGATGTAGAAATGGAAGTAGGAAGCAGGCCTACAAGAGGCATGACTGGCAGAGTTATTAAGAAGCGAGATGACTAGATGGCATAGCAGAGACCTGCCTCACTTACAACAGCTTCATAGGCAGTTGTGCAATTTGTAGTGTAGAAAAGATTGATCAACAGAAACATTAAAAGTCATAATTAAAAAAAAATGCCAACTTTGAAAATTGATCTTGATGCGATTGTTGAATAAAGATATATAAACCAAAAGCTAAGTAGCTTAGAAAAGGGTTGTGGTTATGAATTGTCAAAATATCACTCAGAAAAAGCAGAACTGGTATTTTTAATAAAAATATATTGATCCATCACATTGCTTTCTGTTGCCCTATCAAGAATTCACGAAATCAACCACATTCTTAGCATATGTAGATGTTTATTTAAAGAAAAAGGGTAAATATTAGAACTGGAATGATAGCTCTAAGTTGAAGGCATCCATATGTGAACATTTCTGATTACTTTATATCATTCATGCCAAACTTCCCTTTCTAGGGGAGTCTCATAGAGGTTACCTTCACTGAATGCACTTCTATTCATCCAACACATCCATCTAATAAGGAAAGTACACTGCGCACTTTGTTGCATGAGCAAGCATTGGAAAATCCAATCAATATACCGTAAAATTCAGTCTCAAGATTAAGAATTTTCCTAAGGAAGTTCATGCTTTTAACCCTTTTTATTAAATAGACAATAGCTAATCTGCCATCTTCTTACTCTTGTAAAAGATTAAAATTGAGTAAAAATAGATAAAATTTGAGCGAAAATTTCTCACAAAAATTGAGTAAAAATTGGATACATGGAACCCAATGGCTATAAGAAGTGGATTTGAACTTTCAAACCATTTCTCACCTGATTGCACCAATCATATTGCCCATTGCTAAAAACTTGTTTTCCTCTAAACCTCTTGGTGTTTGAACGATGCCATGCAATTGTTCCAATGCACTAACAGCACTGCGAACTGTGCTTTGATATGTCCATACTTGTTATACATGTTAAATGATAAAATACTAATTTTAGTATAAGAACTAAAACATAATAAAAAGAAGAATATAAGAGCAGCATTAAGACAACACATAGTAATGATGCCAATATAATATGTCGATTGATGCTTTAAAATATAGTCGATAAAGCAAAGCTTACTTTATCATTTATCTTCTCTTTTAATTAAAAAATTATGTGGAACTTCTGTTTTTTGCAGCAAAGTTAAATGTAAAACAAGGTCTTTGCAATCATTTTATATGAGCAGCAAAGCTCAGATCAATTTTCCACAGATGAAGAAGAACTCCCCTTAAATTTGAAATCTAAAAATTTCAACATATTGTATGCCAACCAGAGAGACTAAATTGCATTTTTGCTCATGTGGATCATGGATAGGGGAGAAAAAAACTAATAATTGAAGAGTGAAAATGATTCATAAACAATATAATAATAAACAAGTGATAGCATACCACAGGACGAGATGCTTGCAATTTTTGGTATTCTTGTTCAAAGTTGCATCTACATTTTTTGAAGAGGAGAAGTCTACCATGTATCTCCCTAAGATGAAGCAATTCAGAAGGTTTTATCCACTTTCTCCTATCTGGCTGGTGCGCTTGATGTTTCTGTAAACATCTAAATAGAGTTCATTTCCTCTTCTCCCGACGTCAATTAGTAATTGAATGTTCCAAAAATAAATCACATCATCTAGAATCCAAAGTCCACCAAATCAATTTAATGAATCAAGGCGTACAGAGCTTGTGTCAAACTTCTTAACAATATTTATAGTATTGAAAAAAATAAATAATAAAACATGGTAAAAGCAATAATTGCCGGGCAAGCACAAGATAAAAGTATTAGATAACTTCATTCACATGTCACATACTATCATTTTGATAAAAAGTTCAGATCCATTTGTTTCCTTAGTAATTATAGCATGCATATTCATGCATACATTCAATAGCTTTTGTTGAAAAGATATTGTCCCCTTCCTTGCATGCTGTCACCAACATTCTCCAAGATCACCCATGTTTAATTCATCGATAATGAAATTTTTTGTTGAAGCACTATATCTATTCAGCCTAGAAAACATAAAAATTATACTTTCTTTTCCCTACTTGGAATAATTTCGTTTAACCTTCTTTATAGAGTTCTATCTAATGCTAGAAATGGCACCTATAGTGATATAAAGCCAACATATATGGGATCTAGGTTAATAAGCACTATACAATATATTTTAGCTACTACAACATTGGGTTTCCTCTGAAGCTAGACATGTTATTAGTGGAGATATAAAGCATATGTGCATGCCCTGTTAGCTACTATCCATGATTCAGGACCTTGTAACGACTACGCGGCCCTATTTTCAATCTGAAGAAACAAGATATATAATTATCAACAAACATACCGTTGTGCATTATGAAAGCAATGGCTCCCAATTTAAGATATGATAAATGATCACAGACAACGACAGCAATTTATAGTAAAAAATATTATCAAAATCCTTCTATTATTTTCCCAACAAGTTATTTTTGAGAAACTTTACAAAAAGTTACAAAACCTTAGAATCTACTTTGTTCCATTTCATTGAAAGGTTCCTAAAGCGATTCAGAATTTTAATTAGTTGATCTGGTCCCTTGTTTATATAAAGAAAGAGAAGTACCACGAAAGTAAGTTTTCCATCTCCTTATCATCTTCAATACTTTTCCCTGTTTTCTCCTTCTTTAGTAGAATTAAGATATGATAAATAATCATAGATAAATACAACAATGAATAGTAAAAAAATGTTAATGAATTCTTTCTACTGTTTTCACAAAAGTTATTTCTGAGCAATGAGAAATTGTATGAAAAGTAATAGAACCATAGCGTGTATTTTCTTCCATTTCAACAAAAGGTTCCTAAAGTGATTCAGAATTTTAATTTGTTGAATTGGCTTCCCATTCACATAAAGAAATATAAGAACTAGGCAAGTAAATGGTTCATCTTCTTTCAGTTTTAATATTTTTCCTCAACTTCTCCTTCTGTAGGTTGCAACAAGCTAATAATCTAACGAATCTTACTTTCTTCACCTCATCTATTATCTTATCTTCATCTTCTACCAACCCTTTACCTTAAGTCTGTAATAGATTTAACTGGAAAGAAGATTGTCAACCACAACTTGTTCCTACATATTACTGCCTATTGTTCCTCACAATATGTCATCTACTACCCCTTTTCCTTAACCCCTCAAAATTTAGGGATCTTGGATCAGCCCCTATCAAACCCTAATACCATTCATATATCTATATATTAAGCAAACCCTCGACGAATTTGAACCCAATTGGACTTCAATTGCTTGCCACGTGTCCCCTTCTCTTTTTCATAATGAGAAGCAAAGTTTTGACGATTCTACAACTCCCACAAAGATTTATGACTTTTGATCCTTAACAGTGACTCTCCATGAGCAAACTCATTTGCTATGCACATGAATTTTTTTAAAATTAAAGAACCTCCACAATGACACAACATAAGCCTCTAAGCACATATATCATCTGATCTGGGCAATCCACTTCATGGAATATAATATTTTTTATTAGAAAATAACATGGCTTTTGAGCGCTAGCTCTTAGGTCCCTTTTTTTCCATTTTGTCATCTTTTGAATGTGTGAAGAACTACAATAGCTTATGCAATTTTTGATGGCTCTTGATTTCTCACCCGGTTTTCCAAAAAAGGATAGAGCCGCCACCCATATATGACCTCCTTTAGTAACTCCATTGTATAACCTCTATCAGTACACATGGAGACATCTCTTTTCAGCTATAAGATGGGTTTCTTTTCCTAGAGCAAATGTGGCAAAGCATGAGAACAATGCATGGGAGGGGCCCAAGATTGGCCATGCCTCACATAAGGACTGATTTCGAATCAATATGATTAGGCAGCATGAGTTAGGTCCCAATTTCACATCTTCTTTTGAGCACTGAGAGTCCTGAAGCTATATTCCATCATGGATAAAAAACACGAAGCAAAAAAGCACCTAGAAGGACCCAGATCAAAAGGAAAAGGAGGGACTCTGCAATGGGTGGGAGCATGGTTGGAGGAGACCGCATTGTGCCATTGTGTGTGTTGAATTTATTCTCTTTTCAGATGGGTGTTGTTTATTTTCGTTTTAGATGGTCGAAAAGCTGTTCTGTTGATTTTTTTATTTTTTTATTTTGGTTTCTTTTCAGCTGTTGAGTGGTGATTTTGGTTAGATTTGGAGCAAAATCTGGGCTTTTTTTTCCTTTTGATGAAGGTTCTGGCCTTTGGGTTGGATTTGAAGGGAAAAAATTGCCTTTCCCAAGGATGAGCTTGTTTTCTAATGATATTAGATCTCTCTTTGAATCTTAGTATCGGTTCATGCCGAACAAATCAGTGGCTTAATATTAGGAAAGGTTTCTTTCCATTGTCATTATACTTCAGCCAGCTTTTTTACTGATCTTTTATGCTTTTGGTTCTGGGAGAAGTGCTTGAGCTAACTTGCTCCATGGAGCGTTAGTATAACATTTAAGCCTTGACATGTCTAGATCAACTGCTTCGAAGAAGAAGAGTAAAAACAACTTGTGCAATGCATAGGCATCTACATAATATAATATAATATAGTAAACTTGAGAAGGTTTACTCTTCTTTTGCCACATTTTCAATCTCATTTAATGCTTGACTTTATTTTTTTCCTTTTATCTATGTGCCTCAACTAATAGCAAAACAGTGTCCGTGCTAAATCTTACCCTTCTTTTGCCATGTGTCCAATCTCATTAAATGCTTGATTTTTTTTTCTTTTCTCTACACACCTCAACTGATAGCAAAGCAATGCCCGTAGAATGCACTGGCATATAACTACTTCATATATATTCAGAGTTGTTAAAGAACATATATCAAGGGAAAACCAGAAAAATCTTACAAACTTGATCCTCTTCATCAATTAAAATTGATCCAGAACTTATGCCTTGGATAGAAGTCCACATCACCGATCTCTGATCCATAAAATCACAACAAACTTTAACCAACCATAAAAATTCTAAATTTAAACCATTTCCTCCTCAATCTTTAGCAAAAAAATATTTCCTCCTTTTCTTTTCTTATATCAACAGTACAAAACCATTGAATTTGAGGGCAACATGAAAAATAATGATAAAAACTGATACATTAATGGCATCTTGCAAAGACAAAGCAAGGCATAACAGAATATTATGACAATATAGATACACATCTTTAGTGTTCATTCAGGGTTCTGCACAACTGAGTTGGCTGACAAAGTAAATACTGTTCAACACCTCACATATCTAATCAAGAGTAAATTTTGAAATAGGCCATATTCATGACAGTGTAGTAAAGGCATGCATCTAAAGAAAGAATCTTAACAGGCCTGATTAACCATGCATAAACAAAACAAAACCTTAACAAACCATTCAAGCTCAATTTTTAAAAGACTAGATATTCAATTATTAAAAGGACACCTGCATGCCCTTATTTTTAAGGTTTCCCATCAATGTTAATGGTTTAATTTTATTCAACCAAAGAAAGGAAGAAAAAAAATTAAAAACCTAATCGAGGCTGAGTGACAGAATCATACAAAAGATATGCACAGCATAAAAGAAAAATACCGCAACATGGTTCATTACTAGTTAAGAACCAAGATTTTTTCATCGAGAATTTCAAAAATAAGTGATGCTCATAACAAGATAGCGATGGTGTGCGGCCAAAGAAGAATTTGGGTAGCTCTACCTAAGAAGATAACAAGCGAAAATCGAAGAAAGATTGATTTTATTCAGAAATAATTCAAAGATTGGATCATAGGGAAACACTGATACGTACCTCGTCTCGGTCGGAATGCGCCTGTCCCGATGACGAAGAAGGACGCTTTGCTCCGCGTATGGGACCTTTGATGGGAAAGTAGCGATTCTTCTCCGGATCGAAGTAGAAGCCCGGAAGATCTACTAGGATGCTCTTATTTATATATTAGCACGCAGATAGAAAGAGACACAACGGGAGAGAGAGCGAGCTCTTACCCTTGGGTGGAGGCATCTTCTCGAGGGCGGCAAGACGGCTGGGCACCGAGAAGCGGCCGGCGTGAAGCCTCGTTACAAAATCGGACCGGGGCACTCGAGGATAAAGGAGAGCGTCTATTTGGCCCCCTGTTATTGCTTTGCAGCCCCCCACGCCAAATTAATAAAATGGCATATTTGCCCCTAAAGTTTTAGGACCAAAATACCTTCCTTACTAAACAGCCCCCCTCCCCTCCCCCCCCCCCCCCAAACAGCCCCCAGAGCCCCCCCTCCCCTGCCCCTCCTCCCGCCTCCTTCACTCCGGATCATCAATTGGATCGTTGATTGAAGCGATTTTCACCTTAAATCAAGCAATGGACAAGCAATTAATAATTTATGAAGGTGCTACGGTCGCAAAGGTTAGTTTATATCCCCGTTGACAAATTTTTTTTCCCGATTCGTGCATTGTTCGGCCCTGTGTGGCCGAACAGGTAAGCTATGTTTGGCCACACAGGGCCGAACAACATAAATATGTTCGGCCCTGGTGGGCCGAATAGAAGATTTTGTTCGGCCTTGTGTGGCCGAACAAAATATTTATTCTTCATTTTTTGTTTGATTAATTATGATTAGGGTTTAAAATTATTATTTGATCGTGCAGGACGATGCTTCGACCGAATGCAGCGTGATTGGCTCTGATTGTGTGATGGATTACACAAATGAATTTACAACTTACGAGGTAAAATTTAATTGCATTTATTTTGTATTATTTGACTGAGCAATGTTTAAAATTGTCTACTAACATAAAACTATTTATTTTATAGATATTCAAAAGTAGAAAAGAAATGTGTAATTGGTGTCGAAAAGTCGGAAAGAGGAATGGATTTGTCGTTATTATTAAAAAATCCGATTCGGGCAGCAATGTTAAGAAACCAAGAATTGTTTTTTCTTGCGAGAGGAGCGGTACTTGCAAAAGTAAACACGTCAAGGAAAAGGGATCAAAGACCAGGGCCAGTGGCACTAAGAAGTGTGGATGTCCTTTTGCCTTAAGAGGAAGAAATTGGACACTACATATGATTGGATGTTAATGGTCATGTGCGGTGTGCACAATCATCCAGCTGCAAAGCATCTCGAGGGGCACTCATATGCGGGACGATTATCTAAGCAGGAGACTACAATGCTAGTGGAGATGTCCAAGAGTTTGGTTCGGCCTAAGGACATATTATCTACTTTGAAGCAAAGGGATGTCCTCAATGTTACGACAATGAAGACAATCTACAATGCACGGCAGAGGTGCAAGCTGTAGAGATTGCTGGGAGATCTCAGATGCAACATCTTCTTGGTAAATTATCTGAGTGTAAATACATTGAGTGGCATAGGAATTGTATTAAGTCTGATGCTGTGCGTGACTTGTTTTGGGCACACCCTGGCAGTATAGACTTGTTACATGCATTTTCTCGTGTGTTGATAATGGATTGCACTTACAAGATGAATAGATATCGTCTTCCTCTCTTGGAGATTGTCGGGGTGACATCAACTGACCTGACATTTTCTATTGCTTTTGTGTATATGGACTCTGAGCGAGAAGATAACTATACATGGGCATTAGAGAGATTGCGCAGTGTCATGGACGATGATGCTCTGCCTGAGGTGATAGTCACATATAGAGACTTGGCTCTATTGAATGCAATTCAGAGGGTATTTCCTACGGCAACACATTTGCTATGTAGATGGCATATTAGTAGGAATGTTTTGGCTCAGTGCAAAAGGTTATTTGAAACAAAGGAGAAATGGGATAAGTTTATAATGACTTGGAATATACTTGTGTTGTCCACCACAGAAGATGAGTATAATGATCACTGGACAAAACTCCAGAGAGAGTTTGCTACCTACCCAGATGCTTTACGTATGTGTCAGAAACTTGGCTGAGCAAGTACAAGGAAAGATTTGTCGCAGCATGGACGGACGCATGTAGGCACTACGGAATTTGACAACTAATAGGTATCAGAAGGAATTGATAAATTGAAGAAATTTATAATTTAATTAATCAATTGTTATCTCCCTTTTATTAAATTTTATTTACTTTTTTAGGGCTGAAAGTGCACATGCAAGGCTGAAAAGACAGTTTGGATCAAGCCAAGGGAATTTCAAATCATCTTGGACAAAAATACATAGTTTGATTGAGTTGCAGCATAGTGACATTAAAGCCTCATTTGAGAAGAGTTTGACGGTCGTGTAACATGACTTCAAGCCTGCTGAATTCAAAGAACTGCGAGGTTTCATTTCTATAAGTGCATTAAATTAGATCCTCGCTCAAGCAAACCGAGCCAATTCAGTTGGTATTGATGATTCAGTTTGTGGGTGTGCTATTCGGTGCACACATGGTTTACCATGCGGCCACAAGATTGCGCGGTTTAGGATGGAAGGTCGGCCAATTCCCTTGGATTGCATAGATCCTCATTGGAGAAAACTTGATATGATGCCGGCTTCAAATGTGCAAAGTATTCAGCTAAGCTGTGAACCAGAGTTGAATATAATTGCTCGGAAATTCAAACAGTTAGATGGGTGTTTGCAATTGCAGATGTTAAGAAAATTGAGAGAGATTGCTAGCCCAGAAAGTACTTCTCTTGAAGAACCTGCCAAAAGGATCACTCGTTCACTTGGTCGCGGCTGCTTCATTGAAGGTTGATACATCTACCCGCCGTGATCCTTCTGCCTTTGAGTTGATTCTTTCAGGACAAGATAGTTATTCACCTGGTACGGGCACTCCACCAATGACGCAAGTGCCAAAGAGGCAGCCAAGAAAGAAGGTACGAAGCATTTCTTTCACTAAGGAAGGGACCATGCCGGTACGTGCCGGACGCGTGCCGATATGTGCCGGACGTGTGCCGTAATTGCCGACACATGCCGGCAACTTTCGGACCCTGTGCCGGACACGTGCCGGTACGTGGCACATGCTGACAACTTCCGGACCCTGTGCCGGTCGCGTGTGGTACGTTTCGGCACATGCCAGCAACTTTTGGACCCCATGCCGGTATGCGCCAGATGCATGTCGGTATGTGCCAGCACATGCCGGCAACTTTCGGACCCCGTGCCGGATGCGTGCTGGTACGTGCCGACACATGCCGGCAACTTTTGGACCCCGTGCCATTTGTTATTACAAAGCGATTGTTTACCATCTAATTCATTCGTTAATGGTTTGTAGGTTTCTCGTCAGACCCCGGTCATATAATAAGCCAACAATCTATATTGATCAAATTCCAGATGGGTTGAGGCCGTTCATCCAACATATCAAGGATGTTAAAGCTGACGGCAACTGCGAATTTAGAGCAATAGCTGACTTGCTGGGATTTGGAGAGGAGGATTGGCTCCGTATTAGGAAGGATTTATTACATGACTTACAAAGTCATTCAGAGCACTATCGCGCTATATTTGTTGTCGAAGGGAGGTTTGAGGAGATTGAGCATGCATTATCATATTTTGATAATGCTCCACCTTTTGATCGGTGGATGACTATGCCGGATATGGGGCACGTTATAGCGTCCGCTATAACGTTGTCCTATACCACCTCTCCTTGCAACAATGTCTTACATTCCTACCTCTATGATCGGTGCCTCTTCCTCCTTTATCCCGCAAAGATATTGCAGTGGCGTTCGTTAATGGCAATCATTTTATGGAGGTATTAATTAAACAACTCTTAATCATGCTTAAATGACTAATAATTCATTATGGTTACTAATTTATATATTTTGCAGGTGTTTCTTACTGGGTCATCCTGTTCCCCCAATAGCAAGCAATTGGCAAAAACATCATTTACCCTGTGCTTCCGGATGGGCTTCTTCATATGAATCTAGGATTCACCAGTTCAGACAAACGATCTTGTCGGATGTAATTATTAGCGAGACTATTGAGTTGTAGACGTCCTTTTGCCTGCAACAATCAATTTTGTATAATGTTTGACATATTTATATTAATTCAAAAGATTTTCATTCAAATTGAGCGAAAGGAAGTAAAATTTCATTCAAATTTCAATGTCTTTTACAAAAAGATGCACTATGTGCTAACAGATACAAAATAATGAGGTACATTAGGGATCCCCACCATGCCGTCGTCGACACCTGTACTACTGTGGCGATGCATGACTAGGGCCAGGAACATTAGGCTGAACAGACTAAGCCGTAGAGATATGCTGACCCTGCAATACATGTGCAATCTATATGACATCGTACATGTGCATCCCCTGTGACGCAGCAGCCTCCTCCCGATCCATATCAAGTATGCTAGTGCAAAGGCCAAGCGCATCTGCAATACGTCGGCCTTGCATGTCAGCATCAGCATCATCGGGACGTGATCGGGAGTAGATCATTGGCTCTCCGGAGGGTGAACAGCCAGATGCGTGATCCGAGAATACCACTCCAAAAATCGGTATGCAATTTGAGGGTCGGGTCACTGGATGGCTCCTGCCCGCTGGGCTCAGCAGGTGATCCTCCCACCTCTCCTATAACTGCTCATAGAAAACATACCGGATGCGGTACGAAGCTGCTGTCGATCCTCTGCTAGCTCGCTTAGGGGCCAGTGGCGCACGGGGGATCGTCTGTATCCTGCCGAACTATCGTAAAACCCTTTCAGGATGATAGGGTTCTACGACATCCATACACTTCAGGCATCCACTGAAGAATGCAATATCAAGGAATGGACGATCATCCCGAATAAGATGATGGGGATCCCAAACTACTTGCAATATATTAAATCGTAATAAGTTTAATAATGTTTGACAAATTATATAAATACACAAGTGCATGGTCCTATGGTACATACCTCATCTGCCCTCAGTATGTCCAATGACTCGTAGAATCACCAAATGGTCCATCGTAGAACGGGGTGGAGTGTCGGGAGTCCATCGGTGTATGCGGGGCCTAGCATCAGTATAGTCTAGGGCTGGGTGAGGAGTGAGAAAGGGAAAATGCTCATAAATCCATACATGGAGAAGCATCATATATCCACTGATCTGTCTAACGGATGCCCTAGACACAATCCCCAACTGCCGATATAAATAAGCCAAGGCACCCGCACCCCAGGCATATGTGCTCACTCTATCCAAATGCCGAAGCAGAGCAAGATATGCTATAGGCACCCTCGTCCCACTCTTATCGACAAAAAGTGTACACCCTAACAAAAAAAGCAAATATGCCCGCGCTGCACAGTCTATCCTACGGCGGCTATCTCTATCCGATACATTATGGAAATGACTCTTCAGCCACTCTAACCTCGCAGACTGACCGCGGACAGATAGAACCTCCTGACGCGTGTCATCCCGTGATACATCCAATAGCTACACTAGTAGGTCCTCAGCATTCCGATCACTCATCCTATCTGTAGACAACGACACTGAGGCACCCATGACACTAATCCCTAATATGGCGGCAACATCATCCAACGTGATTGTCATCTCGCCAAAGGGAAGATGGAAGATGGTCATCTCGGGCTGCCATCTCTCTACAAAGCCCGAAACAAGAATCTTATCGGTGAACCGATAAGAGCAATGCACTAGCTCTAGAAGACCCGACTACTGAACTATATCCCTGAATCTCCTATTCGATTGCCCTGATGCCCACCACTGCCACTCACCTGCTTTGGCAGCATGGTTCATGCACTTTAGTGGAGTCCGTTCCTGAAATATAAATGGATAACATGAATAACACATAACAACATCAAATAATACATTAAATAACATACGGTAGAACAACGAACAAATACCTGTTGCCTCCAGATGGAGGCTGCAATATGTGTCCTGAAACTCCTAAGGACAGAGTCATCCTCAGGACCGCCTGGACAAGGACCATCCGCCTCATCATCATCAACATCCATAGCTGATGTCCACGTCTGTTGTCTCATCTGGGGGTAATGGTGCAACAAGATCCTTAGGAACCTCACAAACCTCAATAACCTCAGGCGCCTGGGTTCTACGTCTCCTGGCAGACTGTGGGTCTAACTCGTGAGGGGCCAGCATCCATATCTGGAACATTGCAATATTTATTAGTAAAATAAAAATATATCAAAATAATATATTTTTATTAAAAATATTTATATATACTTTATAATATACTTGATTATAATTATAATATACTTGATTATTATAATTATTATTATAATATACTTTATTATAATTATATTTTATAATTTAATTACTCTGTTCGGCCGAGCTCGGTCAAACAGATTGAATTCTATTCGGCCCTAGAGGGCCGAACAGAGGTTCTCTGTTCGGCCAACCAGGGCCGAACAGAGCTGGAAAGACATATGCTATGGGGGGACGAAGGGGGAGATTTGGTGGAGAGGGGGCGGAGCCGTCGGACACATACGGACGCCGAGAAGGAAGGGAACTTGGCTAAAAAAAACAACTTGAAGGGGGTAGATCGAGTGAGGAAAGGAGGGAGGAGGGAGGGAGAGGAAGGGAGGGAAGGAGGGAGGGAGGGAGAGCTTACCTTACGTGCCGAAGAGGTCGCTCCGCTGCCGGGGAAGCCGCCGGGGAGCACCGTGAGCGAGAGAGGTGAGCACAAGCAAGGGAAGGATCGGACAGGGGGAAGGGGGGGCCAAATAGCAATTTTGAGGGGGCAGGAGGGAGAAGGGGTAGTTTAGGAATTTTATAAAATTAGGGGGGCTACTGAGTAAAATAGGAGGGCTCTTAAGTAAAAAAAAAGTAAAATGGAGGGGGCTCTTGAGCAAAATCCACTGGCCAAATAGAATTACCCGGGATAAAGCGGTGCTTGTTAAGCGGCTGCGGTGCGCTGGATTTTAAACCTATGGAGCAATTAAGCAAACCCACCGCGTGGGTGATTCTATTTGGCCCGCCCATTTTGCTGAGGAACTCCCCCATGCCAATTTAATAAAATGGCATTTTTACCCCTAAAATTTTTGGACCAAAACACCCCTCCTTACTCAATGCCCCCCCTGCAAACAGCCCTCCACGCTCCCCTGATAGCCCCTCCCCCAATCCCTACCCCTCCTCCCGCCTCCCTCACAAGTTGCAGCATCCTTGGATCATGTTTGATGGTTGATTGAAGCAATTTCAACCTTAAATTGAGTAATGGACAAGCAATTAGTAATTTTTAAAGATTCTACGGTCGCAAAGGTTAGTTTATATCCCCGTCGTTATTTTTTTTTCCCGGTTCGTGCATTGTTCGGCCCTGTGTGGCCGAACAGGTAAGCTCTGCTCGGCCACACAGGGCTGAACAACATAACCATGTTTGGCCCTGGTGGGCCGAACAGCTTTCTTATGTTCGACCCTGGTGGGCCGAACAGAAGATTTCTGTTCCGCCACTCAGGGCCGAACAGAATATTTATTCTCCATTTTTTTTTGGATTAATTATGATTAGGGTTTAAAATTATTATTTGATCGTGTAGGATGATGCTTCAATCGAATGCAGCGTGATTGGCTTTGATTGCGTGATGGATTACACAAATGAATTTACAACTTATAAGGTAAAATTTAATTGCATTTATTTTTTTATTATTTGACTGAGCAATGTTTAAAATTGTCTACTAACATAAAACTATTTATTTTATAATATTCAAAAGTAGAAAAGAAATGTATAATTGGTGTCAAAAAGTCAGAAAGAGGAATGGATTTATTGTTATTATTAAAAAATCTGATTCGGGCAGCAATGTTAAGAAACCAAGAATTTTTTTTCTTGCAAGAGGAGTGGTACTTGCAAAAGTAAACACGTCAAGGAAAAGGGATCAAAGACCAGGGCCAGTGGCACTAAGAAGTGTCGATGTCCTTTTGCCTTAAGAGGAAAGAAATTGGACACTGCAGATGATTAGATGTTAATAGTCATGTGCGGTGTGTACAATCATCCAGTTGCAAAGGATCTCGAGGGGCACTCATATGCGGAACGATTATCTAAGCAGGAGACTACAATGCTAGTGGAGATGTCCAAGAGTTTGGTTCGGCCTAAGGACATATTATCTACTTTGAAGCAAAGGGATGCCCTCAATGTTACGACAATGAAGACAATCTACAACGCACGATAGAGGTGCAAGGCTGTAGAGATTGCTGGGAGATCTCAGATGCAACATCTTCTTGGTAAATTATCTGAGTGTAAATACATTGAGTGGCATAGGAATTGTATTAAGTCTGATATTGTGCGTAACTTGTTTTGGGCACACCCTGGCAGTATAGACTTGTTACGTGCATTTCCTCGTGTGTTGATAATGGATTGTACTTACAAGATGAATAGATATCGTCTTCCTCTCTTAGAGATTATCGGGGTGACATCAACTGACCTGACATTTTCCATTGCTTTTGTGTATATGGACTCTGAGCGAGAAGATAACTATACATGGGCATTAAAGAGATTGCGCAGTGTCATGGACGATGATGCTCTGCCTGAGGTGATAGTCACATATAGAGACTTGGCTCTATTGAATGCAATTCAGAGGGTATTTCCTACGGCAACACATTTGCTATGTAGATGGCATATTAGTAGGAATGTTTTGGCCGAGAGCAAAAGGTTATTTGAAACAAAGGAGAAATGGGATAAGTTTATAATGACTTGGAATATACTTGTGTTGTCCACCACAGAAGATGAGTTTAATGATCACTGGACAAAACTCCAAAGAGAGTTTAGTACCTACCCGAAGCAGAGCAAGATAAGCTATAGGCATCATCGTCCTGCTCTTATCAACAAAAAGTATACACCCTAACAAAAAAAGCAAATACGCTCGCGCAGCACACTCTATCCTATGATGGCTATCTCTATCTGATACATCATGAAAATGACTCTTCAGCCACTCTAACCTCACAGACTGACTGCGGACAGATAGAACCTCCTGACGCGCGTCATCCTGTGATACATCCAATAGCTGCACTAGGAGGTCCTCAGCATCCCGATCACTCATCCTATCAATCGACAAGGACACTGAGGCACCCATGACACTAATCCCCAATATGACGGCAACATCATCCAACATGATTGTCATCTTGCCAAAGGAAAGATGGAAGGTGTTCGTCTCGGGCTGCCATCTCTCTACAAAGCCCGAGATAAGAATCTTATTGGTGAACCGATAAGAGCAATGCACAAGCTCAAGAAGACCCGACTGCTGAACTATATCCCTGAATCTCCTATTTGATTGCCCTAATGCCCACCACTGCTACTCACCTACTTTAGCAGCATGGTTCATGCACTTCAGTGGAGTCTGTTCCTGTGAAATATAAATGGATATGAATAATATATAACAACATCGAAATAATACATTAAATAAAATACAGTAGAACAACGATTTACCTGTTGCCTCCAGATGGAGGCTACAATATGTGTCCTGAAACTCCTAAGGACAGAGTCATCCTCAGGACTGCATGGACAAGGCCCATCCACTTCATCATCATCAATATCCATAGCTGGGATGTCCTCGTCTGCTGTCTCATCTGGGGGCGATGGTGCAACAAGATCCTCAGAAACCTCATGCGCCTTAGTTCTACGTCTCCTGGCAGATGCTGTGGGTCTAACTCTAGCTCATGAGGGGCCAGCATCCATATCTGGAACATTGTATTATTCATCATTAAAATTATATCGAAATAATATATTTTTATTAAAAATATATTAATAATAAAAATATATGATTACATTAATTATACTTTATAATATACTTGATTATAATTATATTAATTTTAATTTTAATTATAATATACTATATTAATTATAATTATAATTATAATATACTATATTAATTATACTATGATATAATTATAATTATATTAATTAAATTATAAATATAATTTAATTAATTTCATTCGGCTTGCTGGGCCGAATCGATTTCAATTCTGTTCGACCCAGAGGGCCGAACAGAATTTCCTCTGTTCGGCCCAGCAGGCCAAACAGAGAAGGGCCAAATAGAATTCCCTCTGTTCGGCCCAGCAGGCCAAACAGAGATTCTCTGTTCGACCAACAAGGGCTGAACAGAGCTCGTGGGAGGGTAGGACGAAGGGGGAGAGGTGGCGGAGAGGGGGCGGAGCCGTCGGAGGGATACGGACACCGGGGAGGGAGGGGAGCTTGGCTTAAAAAACAATCTTGAAGGGGGCAGTTCAGATAGCAACCCAAGAGGGGGGGTGAATTGGGATTTTCAAAAATTTAAACTCTTTTGAAAGAAAACCCCCAGCGGAAATAAAAACTTAGATTCACAAATTAAAACTGAACAACCACAAATAGAGAGTTGAAGATAAAGAGACAATCACGGCAAACACATGAGATTTTATAGTGGTTCGGTGTACCTACACCTACGTCCACTCCCAAGTACCTCTTGGGTCCACACTATAATCAAACTGATTACAGCAGAGTTGTTTTGCAAGCTCACAACTCGAACTTGTTATTTTTCCGG
>UESW01000796.1:0-22211 GCA_900491605.1 Calamus simplicifolius | reverse complement strand
TTTTTAGGATGTTACAGCACGACCCTGTTAGTTCAGGACGCCACCTTCCTAACCCACGCCGTCTGACAACACCAGATACAACTACCCACTGGCCACGCCGCTGATGGGACTGGACCCAACTAACCAATAGCCCCACTGGCTGATGGGATAGCCCACCAACCACCGTTTTCTCCCCTCCGATGGGACAGGACCCACCAACCAGCCAGATTCACACAACTCCCAAGAACTCGCGGACATTCCTTTTTCACGGAATCCCACGTGGTCATGCAAGTGTCAACCCCTATAAAAAGGTGAATCCACTCAATAATCAGGTATGAGCGATAACCCCAAGGAATCGCTATCTTAGCACTCAGAGAGGAATCCCTCCTCCCTGGGAACCTTTTCATCTAAAAAGAGCTCATTCGAGCTCCTCCTCAGCTGTGACCTCGATTGCTAACTTGAGCGTCGGAGGGTCCCACCGGAGAATCCCTCCGGTCTGGGACTTTTTTGCAGGCAACCTGGTGGAGCAAAGATTCGAGAATCAATCCATTTTTTCCCGACGTTCAGGACCAGTGATCGGGCGTCATCAGATTGGCGCGCCAGGAAGGGGGTGTTGACGCAGCAAGTTTCAGGGTTTCCCTGTGCTACATCTCGGCGAACTCTACTCCCCCCTCTTTTCCTCTTGAAGCCATGGTGGTGACACGAGCTCAGGATGCTTCAGCTGTCCAGCGGGGTCCCCCGCCAGTTAGGCAGCAGGAGGCCAATCCCCTGCTACCGATCCTCCCGTCACCTGCCCACCACCGGATGCAGCCGTCCAAACTGCGGAGCGCTAGCGACTCTCACCCAGCAAGTCCAAACTCTCACCGCTATGGTCCATGGACTCCAGCAGCAACAGTCCGTGGCCACCCAGCACCAGACCGCTCCCCCCGCCAGTCAGCAGTCGGCACGGGAGGCTCTCCTTGGCGGGAGGCCGGTCATCATCCGCTTCCCCTAGGAAGCCTCGCCGTGAGCCCCCAAGCGGCCACGGTCCCCTGATCGTGCCCCAGCAAATTTCCTTCCGAGCCGCATCATCAGGAGGAACCAAAGCGGAAGTCCCAGCTCCCGCGTCCTTCTCCTTCTTTTTCTTCTTCTTCTTCCTCCTCCGAGCCATCTCGGAGGGCCCCGACAATCAGCCGCCAGGCGGAGGAGCGCCTGGACGAGTACAACAGGCGGCTGGATGAGCTCGCCAGGAAAATCAATCATCAACCGGAGGAAGAGTTTGACACCCGTCCTCCTTACACCCGCCGGATATTGGAGGAGCCTGTCCCCTCCAGATTCGCTTCCCCCAGGTAGACCCGTACGATGGTACGACAGATCCTCTCGACCATCTCGAGAGTTATAAAGCAATGATGCAAGTCCAAGGCGCTTCGGACGCCCTTCTCTGCAAGCCTTTCCCGCCACTCTACGGAAGGCCGCTCGCGCGTGGCACTCGCCTGCCCCCTCACAGCATCGACTCCTTCCGAGAGCTGGAGAAGGCCTTTCTGGCACATTTCGATGCTGCCGGTGGATTCCAAGGGTAGCGGACACCTCTTCTCCGTGCGCCAGAAGGGGGAGAGTCGCTGCGGGACTTTGTGTCCCAGTTCAAGGCTGCCGCCCTCGAAGTCTACCATCTCGATGCGGTAGCGACGTTGGCGCTGAAGCGGGGACTCCTCCCATCCGCTTCACCTTTTCCTTGGATAAAAAGCCCCCGAGTTCTTACTCCGACCTCCTCCTCCGGGCTCAAAAGTACATCCATGCGGATGAAGCTGACTTCACCCGCCGAGAATCTTCAAGGAGCTCCAGCCACAAGCCGCTCGCCCTGAGCCGAGTGGACCTCCGACACCAGCGGTCAGACCCGCCTCGTCGATCCGACAATAGGCGTCGAAGCCCCGTCCCCGACGAGAGCAAGCTCACACCTCTTCTCACCCCTCGATCCCACATCCTGATGGAGATCGAGGGCGAGCCTTACCTCCAGCGCCCTCCTCCCATGAAGAAAGGTCCTCCCCGCGACAAAAGCCGTTACTGCCGATTCCACCGGGATTATGGCCATGACACTGACAGCTGCTACAGCTTGAAACGGGCCATCGAGGAGCTCATTCAGCGGGGCTACCTCGGCAAGTATGTTAGAAGGCCGCAGCCGCTGCCGGCCCTCATAGGGCCTCCACCTGTTCAGGCCACGGTCGATAACGCCCCCACTGAGCGGACGGTCGGAATGGTGTCTTGGGGAGCGGCCTGCATCTAAGCCAAGAGGGGAGGAGGCGTGAATAATGTAATTCCTGGGGGGATCTGCTGTTGTGAAAATGTAAACAATGAAGGCGTCGTCGTCTCCATGACGATCGCCAAGCACCCTGTAAAAAGGATATTAGTTGATAGTGGCAGCTCAGCTGACATCCTTACTTACGACGCTTTTGTTCGGATGGGATTATCTTTAGACTCCCTTCAGCCTGTGGCGGTCCCGTTGGTCGGGTTCACCGGGGACTCAGTGAGGGTTGAAGGCGAGATACCTTTGCCTGTGACAGCCGGAACGCCGCCATGCCAAAGCACAGTGATCATGAAATTCCTGGTCGTAAGGGTCCCCTTGGCTTACAATGCCATTCTCGGGTCCAGGTCTCAACCTTTTGGACGCAGTTATCTCCACCCGGGTTTTGGTGCAGTTCCCCACTAGTGAAGGAGTCGGGAGATGCGCGGTGAGACCAGCCCGGTCCTGCCCTGTTATCACGCGGCATCAAGTCCTTTGGAAGCTGAATCAACTTTAGAAGCACCCGATCCCAGAGATTCCAGCAAGGGAGGAGAACCAGCCGAGCACCTCTTAACTTTCCCTCTGGGAGACGACCGGCGAAGACCGTCCGGGTCGGCGGACTCCTTCCCCCAGAGGATCGGGAGCGCCTCTTGGCTTTTCTGCGGGCTAATTTGGACGTTTTCGCTTGGTCAGCGTCTGATATGCCCGGCATCCCTCGGAGGTGATCACCCACAAACTCAATATTGACCCACGGCACCGTCCAATCCACCAAAGGAAGAGAAGCTTCGCTCCTGATCGACAAAGGCTATCGATGAGGAAGTCAACAAGCTGCTCAGCGCCGTCACATCTGGGAGGCACACTACCCTAGTTGGCTGGCTAATGTGGTCATGGTGCGAAAGGCAAATGGGAGCTGGAGAATCTGTATCGACTTCACCGACCTCAACAAGGCGTGTCTGAAAGACAACTTTCCCCTGCCAAGGATAGATCAGCTGGTGGATTCCACCTCCGGGCATAAGCTCCTCAGCTTCATGGATGCCTTCTCTGGATATAATAGATAAGGATGGACCCCAGCGACGAAGAGCACACATCCTTTGTGACAGAGAAAGGCATTTATTGCTACAAAGTGATGCCTTTCGGCCTCAAGAATGCAGGGGCAACTTACCAAAGGTTGATGAACAAAGTGTTTCAAGATCAGCTAGGCCGGAATATGGAGGTCTATGTAGATGACATGCTGACAAAGAGCACTCGCGCCTCTGATCACGTTTTCGACTTAGAGGAAACCTTCAATAACCTCTATCATTTCCAAGTCAAGCTGAACCCCAAGAAGTGTGCTTTCGGGGTCACGACAGGCAAGTTCCTGGGTTTTATGGTGACCCAGTGGGGGATCGAGGCAAACCCGGAGAAGATCAGCACCATACTCGATATGAGGCCGCCATCCAGAAAAAAGGAAGTGCAACGGCTGACGGGAGAGTAGCGGCTCTGAGTCGTTTCCTCTCCAAATCGGTCGAGAGATGCTTGCCCTTCTTCAAGGCCCTGCGGAAGATGAACAGCTTCGAATGGACGGACGACTGCCAGAGAGCCTTCGACGGGTTGAAGGCATTCCTGTCCTTTCCACCGCTCCTATCCAAGCCAAGAGATGGGGAAAGTCTCTTCCTCTACTTAGCTGCTTCTTCGAAAGCCGTTAGCTCAGTCCTGGTGTGTCTCGACGCCGACGGAACCCAGAGACCCGTCTATTATGTGAGCAAGGTCCTCCATGATGCAGAAGTTAGGTACTCCAAGATAGAAAAAGTTATTTTCGCCCTGATAATTTTCACCCGGTGCTTCCTCCCATACTTTCAAGCCCATCCTATCGTGGTGCTCACGACCAACCCCTTCGAGCCATCTTGGCTCATCCGGATACCTCGGGCCGACTTGCCAAGTGGACCATCAAGCTAGGAGAGTTTGACCTCTCCTTCCAGGCACGGCCGACTCTAAAGTCCCAAGTTTTAGCTGACTTCTTAGTTGAATGCACTTGGGCAGAGAAGGCGACTGAGGAGGTTACCAAGGAACAGCGCGAGCCTGAACCAAACGGCGATGGAGAAACTTGGATCCTTCATGTGGATGGCGCATCAAACTCTCAGGGAAGAGGCGCTGGCCTCATTCTTGCCGGGCCAGGAGGAGAGAGGATGGAGTGCGCTCTGCAGTTCCTATTCGAAGCCATCAACAATCAAGCTGAGTACGAGGCCCTGCTGGCCGGATTAAGGCTAGCCCAGGAGTTTGGAATAAGGCATCTCAGAGCTTTCACGGACTCGCAACTCATCTCCGGGCAAATCAACGGAGAATATGAGGCGTGTGACCCTGTTATGACTCAGTACTTGAGCAAGGTTCAGTTCCTGACCTTCCCATTACCTTACTTCAGTATCAGTTACATTCCCCGGAGTGAAAATGCTAAGGCCGACATCCTTTCTCGTCTGGCTACCTCTACCGACGGCATGGCAAGGGATGCTTACATTGAATATTTAGAAAGGCCCAGCATAGAGGGTAGCGAGGAAATCCTCCCGCTCACCCAAGAGCACACATGGATGGATGCCTACGTCCGCTATCTCACCGATGGCACTCTCCCTGACGATCGCAACGAAGCCAGACTGCTCAAGTGGAGGGCCTCCAAATTCATCCTCCTCGATGGGCGTCTATACAGAAGGTCGTTCTCCTACTCACTGCTCAAGTGTGTAGGACCCGCCGACGCCGACTACATCCTCAGAGAAATCCACGAGGGCGTCTGTGGAAATCATTTGGGGGGCATATCCTTAGCCCAAAAGGCTCTCCGTCAGGGATACTTTGGCTCACTATGAGGGAGGACGCGGCTAAATTAGTTCTGAAATGCGATGGTTACCAGCGCCACGCACACATCCAACATCAACCATCTACCCCGTGAATCCGCTCTCAGCCCCATGGCCTTTCGCTCAATGGGGAATGGACATCCTCGGGCCATTCCCCCCAACTTCAGGGCAATGGAGATTCTTGCTAGTCGCCATCGACTACTTCACAAAATGGGTCGAGGTCGAGGAACTGGCCAAGATCACTGAAAGCAAAGTCAAAGCCTTCTTCTGGAAGTCGATCATATGCCGTTTTGGCCTACCTCACACCCTCGTCACTGACAACAGCTGCCAATTTAATAATGAAGCATTTAGAGCTTTCTGTGACGAGCTAGGCATTCATCACCGATTTACCTCTGTCGGCCACCCCTAGACCAACGGAGAGGCCGAGGTCATGAACTGCACTATCCTCAGAGGACTCAGGACCCGGCTAGATGGGTCCAAAGGTCGATGGGTGGAGGAGCTCCCCAGTATGATATGGGCCTACCACACGACCCCCAGGGCCCCGACGGGAGAGACTCCCTTTAGTCTTGCCTTCGGATCCGAGGCTATCATTCCCATTGAGATCGGACTGCCCAGTCAGTGTGTGGAGTCCTTCAACGAGAAAACAACTCTGCCCTGATCCGGGCTAATTTGGACTTCATCGACGAGGTGCACGATCGGGCGAGGCTGCGCATGGTGACCTTTCGTCAGCGAGCGGCCAAGTACTACAATGCTCGAGTTCGTCTCAAGGTTTTTCACCGCGGAGACTTGGTTCTGAGGAAAGCTGAGGTTTCCAAGCCTACAGAGGGAGGCAAGCTATCCCCCAATTGGGAGGGTCCTTATCGTGTCACCGAGACACTTCACCATGGGGCATATAGACTAGAAGAACTCAACGGACAACCCATTCCGCGTACCTGGAATGCGGATAACCTCCACCAATATTATCAATGATGTATCCCCCTGGGGCATAAGCAATAAAGGAGGTCCCTTCTGACGCCACAGTCTACTCTCCCTTGCATCCAAGGACCAGGTCTCTCAAAAGGAGCTCATAGGCATCGCGGGTAACGGGACACCACTCGGCACCGGCACGGCGGTGCCCCCGAGTCGGTTAAGACCCTAACAGCTTCGTACCCGGTCGAGTCGCCCCTCATGCAGCACACAAATCCTTGAGGCAGTTCAAAAGGAGCTCACCGGCATCGCGGCTAATGGAAGACACCCGGCCCTGGCACGGCGGTGCCCCCGAGTTGGTTAAGACCCTAACAGCTCCGTACCCGGTCGAGTCGACCCTCAGGCAGCACACAAACCCCTGAGGTGATTGAAAAGGAGCTCACAGGCATCGCGGCTAACAGGACACCACTCAGCCCGGCATAGCGGAGCCCTCGAGTCGGTTAAGACCCTAACAGCTCCGTACCCGATCGAGTCGCCCCTCAGGCGGCGCACAAACCCCTGAGGCGGTTCAAAGGAGCTCACCGGCATCGCAGCTAACGGGACACCACTCGGCCCCGGAACGACGGTGCCCCCGAGTCAGTTAAGACCCTAACAGCTCCGTACCCGATCGAGTCACCCCTCAGGCGGCACACAAACCCCTGAGGCGGTTCAAAAGGAGCTCACCGGCATCGCGGCTAACGGGACACTACTTGGCCCTAGCACAGCGGTGCCCCTGAGTCGGTTAAGACCCTAACAGCTTCGTACCCGATCGAGTCACCCTTCAGACGGCACACAAACCCCTGAGGTGGTTCAAAAGGAGCTCACCGGCATCGCGGCTAACGGGACACCACTCGGCCCCAGCACGACGATGGCCCCGAGTCGTTTAAGACCCTAACAGCTTCGTACCCATTCGAGTCGCCCCTCAGGTAGCACACAAACCCCTGAGGCGGTTCAAAAGGAGCTCACCAGCATTGCGGCTAACGGGACACCACTCGGCCCCGGCACGGCGGTGCCCCCGAGTCGGTTAAGACCCTAATAGCTTCATACCCAATCGAGTCATCCCTCAAGCGGCACACAAATCCCTGAGGCAGTTCAAAAGGAGCTCACCGGCATTGCGGCTAATGGGACACCACTCGGCCCCGGCACGGTGGTGCCTCCGAGTCGGTTAAGACCCTAACAGCTCTGTACCCGATCGAGTCGCCCCTCAGGTGGCACACAAACCCCTGAGGCAGTTCAAAACGAGCTCACCATCATCGCGGCTATGGGATACCACTCAGTCCCGACACGGCAGTGCCTCCGAGTTTGTTAAAACCCTAACAGCCCCGTACCCGGTCGAGTCACCCCTCAGGTGGTACACAAACCCCTGAGGCAGTTCAAAAAGATCGCCGGCACCGCAGCTAACAGAGTGCCACTTGGTCCCGGCACGACGATGCCTCCAAGTCGGTTAAGTCCCTAACGACTGCGTATCCAGCCGTATCGCCCCTCACATGGAATCTAGACCATGGAGATAGCTCCAGAAGACTCCGTGTGGCTCCCACAGACTCCGTGCCAGCCGGCACAACCACGGCCTTTCTTGGTCATCCCTGATCGGCCCAGGCATTTTCATCACTGACCGAGTCGAGGTAGGCCCCCCCCAGCCGACCCCACTCGGCCTCGGCATCCCCACGACGGCCGAGTCAGCCTCGACTATCTCAGGTCTGCCCCAATGCCTCTAAAATTAATCTTGGCATCGAGTCGCCCGCGGATATTTCCAAGCCTTTGGAGGATCCATACGTAGATGAGTTTCTTTTCAAACAGTCTGCAACAACATGAAGAATTTTGAGTAACTTTCCACATGGCCGGCTTACATTCTAGGGTGCACTCGAACATCGCTTGGTCCAAAGTTGCAATTCGGCTACGACATTCTTAACGCGTGCAACATTTGAAACTAAGAAAACATTTCAGAAGGTGCAACATTCGGCTACGATATTGTCAACAAATGCAACTCGGCCGCGGGAAGTAAGGCATAGTAAGACATTCTTCCAAAAGAAGAAAGGACAGATGGAACAAAACGTAGAGAAGTTTGATAAAATTTTCTTCTTTATTAGCAATCAGGGAGAAGTATAAAATTGGGCATGAGGCTGGTTACACAAGATAAAGAAAAGAAAAACGGATAGCGGATCCTCAAGGCTCGCCGGGGCCGGGCTTCTTCTCGTCCTCTTTCTCTGTTGGCTCCTCATCAGACTCCCTAGGCCGGATGTCTTCGAGTTCAGAAACGTCGATCTCGAGGGCTGCAGATACTTTGACCTTGCACATTTCGAAGCCTTGAACATAGGCATCGAGGCTGGCCTCGATGACTTCCTGCTTGAACTCCGACGAGGCCTTGTAGTTGGTAACGGCCTGCCCTGCCTCGGCTTTAGCTCGCTGTGCTTTGGCCTCGGCCTCCTTGGCTCGTGCCTCGGCCTCCCAGGTCATGCTCTTGGCTTCTTCGGCATGGGCACTAGCCTCGTCGGCATAGGCTACCGCCCCGGCCTTCTCCGAAACTGCTTCCGCTGTCGCTTTCTCCGCGGCAGCGACCCTCTCCCCTGCGGCCTGGACTTCCTCCTCAGCGCTTTGGAGCCGCCTGTTCAGCTCTTCATTCTGCACCGTGGCGGCCTCCAACCTTTCCGAGGCCAACCCCATCTTGGCCTCGGCTGCGGAGGCCCGGCCGTTCTCGGCCTCGACCCGGCTCTCCATCTCCCGTAGACGGCCGGCTAAGCTCTCCTCGCGGGCTTAGGCCTCTTGATGAAGTCGAGCAAGGTTTTCAGCCTGCGCCATGCCCTCCTTCTTGTACTTGTCGGCCCATGCCAGGGCCTTGGCTATCGTGTTCGAAGAATGGGCCAGCGCCTCGCGAAGGCCCAGGGCATCGTTGGCCATCTGTAGCAGAGGAAACATGTTAGCTGCGGAAAGGAAAAATATTGGAAAAATGAGGAAGATTAAAAAGTACCTGGACAACAGCGACCATGACCATATCCATGAGTGCGGAGTGACTCAATCCCCGCATCCCTCCTCGAACTCGGCGGTTCGAACTCCTGACAGGAGGCGGGAGGCTTGTGCGGCATCCGCCATCATGCCGATTATGGGGACCAGCCGAGTTTGTCCCTCCTGCGGGCCTTCGGATTGGGGGCGGGCCGGTTGACGGGACGAGCTTCTCGGCTCACCCCTCTGCTTCCCAGTCGCCTCGCCCCGTCCCGGGCCCTCCTGGCGACTCGCTCCCCCTCGCTAGCAGTTGAGGGAGCACTCTCCCTCGCCGGCTCTGTAACAGCCAGGGGGCTGACGGTGATAGTAACCTGCCCCGCCTCGGGCACATCGGCGGCGACGGGGGTTTCCTCCTCATCTAAAATCACCACCGTCGGTTCGGTGGTGGTCGGGATCTCCCTCTTCAATTTCGGCCCTAGCCGGCCTCGGGGCCTCTCCTACAACCGGCTTCTTCTCAGCCGGCTCCTCCGTAGGCGTTGGGGCCATGAGGGCTGCGGCCGGCCTGGCTGGCTCCCTTCTCCAAATTTTCTTCGCCGGCCTGGACGACTCTTCGGTTGCAGGCCTTTTCTGCCTCAGGACGGCCTCGAAATCACTGGCGGAAATCTTCATTGCTGCACAGAAAAGATAACAAGCATTAGCGACGACATACAACAAACCAAAGGTCGGGACAGAGGGAACAAGGCGTCAAGCTCACCGGCCGCCGGGGCTAACTCGGCTTCTACCAGGTTCTCCTTGGACAAGAGTTCCTTGTAGCCGGGGATTTGGTAGTTGGACAGTTGGGTGAACAATTCCCTATCCCTATCCCTTACGGAGGAGTCATCGTTCGAGCTAGTGTCTGGCTCCCTCCAAGCGGCCCTTACCCCCTCGACGTGGGCAAAAAGAAACCTAGACTTCCACCCCCTAATTTTGGACGGGAGGCCTAAAGGGAAAGCTCTGCCCACCGTGGTGGTAAAGGCCCACCAGGCCCCCTCGCCTTGACGGCGGAGCTTATAGAAAGCTTAGAACAGAGATAGCCCTGGGCAGGCCCCCTCAAAATGACACAGAATGACAAAGGCACAGATGATTCGAATCGAGTTCGGAGTCAACTGCGCCGGTACCAACCTATACCTATCTAAGAGGTTAAGGAGAAAGGGATGGAAGGGAAGGCGCAGCCCGCACCGGAAGAACTCCTCGTATAAAGCGACCCGACCTGGGTAGTAAGAGGTCACCCTATCTTTGGGCCTTGGCGTGGACAGGCCAATGAAGTCAAGGACCAAATATCTAGCCCTAACAGCCTCTACGTCCTTAGGGGTCATGGTGGAGGCCACCCCCGCTGGACCTGTTGGATCGGAGCTCACCACCGGAGGAAGCGCCGGACGGTGAGAGGACACGGGGGCTGCCCTAATAGGAGAACCGGAGGTGGACGGAGGTCCTATCGCCCTCGATCGGTCGCAGATGATGATGCCACCCACCGGCCGAGGCATTTGGCTAGCTACAAGGGCCTGGTTTTCACTGCTGGATTGGAAAGACTCTTTTACGGGTCTCTTACCCTCCCTAATGGCACTGCGGTCCATGGGCAGAGTAAAGGATGAAACTAACCTGGGAGTTGGAAAGGCTCGGGTCACAGAAGAAGCTCAGAGAGGAAGAAGGTGGAAGAAAGAAATAGCGGTGTAAAAGTTTTCCCCATACTCTAGAAGTGCTTTTATACCCTCCACCTTCCATCAGCCACCCTTGAGATCCCGCCACGTGGCCAACATCTATTGCGCCACGAGCTATCAGCCAGAAATCTCGCCTGCGCCTAGGACAAGCTGCCTCGATCCGTCCTAAGGGGCATGACCCCCGGCCAATCATGGGCATAGAAAACAGAGAAGAAATGATGATCCTCTCCTTTTTCCATTCCCCAATGAGCTCCCTCCCAGAGCGTCCGGTGCCAACGTCAGCCCCACCTACTGTAGGGAGAAATAGTCTTCGAGGCATGCATATTTTTAAAAATTGATAACTATTATCATTGCGAAAATTAAAAGATTACATATTAATCTATCTAATATGCATCAAGATCATATCTTTGCCTATATATTCAAGGTCGTTTGATCTAAAATATGCATATAAAACATCAAGATCATATCTTGATCTTCAAGATGACTAGTCACACTATTATCTTGAAGCCTGCCTTAAGATCTAGGGATCAAATCACTTACCTTAAGAACAGTAGGTAAATCCTTATTGCTCTGCAGCCGTTCAATCGTCCGGCCTCTAGTATCGTCCACGCGAAGCCCCGAATGATCAGATTTTCGGGAGTGCTAGCTCGCGGAAAAATAGCTTTGCTGATCTTGAATCCTCTCACTTGAATTTTCCTCCAAGATCCACCAGGCTTCCACTAACACCAGAATCACCAGGATTTTCTATTCTAACATTTTAAAATTACAATCCACGACAATTTAGAATTACAATCCACGACAAATCGTGTAGTGTTGTTCTATTTTTGTTCTGTGTTCTCTGGTGAGGGAATGCCCTCTATTTATAGTCTAGATTTAGCCTTAACATTTAATTCTGACATTTAAGAATCCATCGTTTGGCAAAAGAGAAGAGACGCCGAAGGCTCGGCGCTTGGTTTAATTCCGATGTTCGGAGAAAACCAAGGAGTCGCGGCGTTTGGTTTAGTTCCGTCGTTCGGAGAAAATCAAAGAGACGAGGGATAAATCCGACATTCGGTAAATAAATGTCATGCATTAAATTCTATCTCATGAGATGAGATTTTAGCCATCTCATCATATGAGATCCATATTCGAGAGGTTTGGGTTCTGATCTGAATTTATTTGACTTAACCTACATAGATCATGGTCCAAGCCCAAATCAAATTTGGCTAGTCCTGAATCTATTTAAATTCAAAACAAGTCTAATTTCAAATCAATATTTGAAATTTACTATCCTTATAATAGACTTAAACCAAATTGAATCTTATTCAATCGTACTTAACCCAGTTGAGATAATTCAATCAATCAAATTGATTAATTAAATCATATACGATTCTCAATCGTTGATCAGCAAATAGATCATCCTAGGAAACTTCTATGCATGTGACTCTCTAGGTTCGAACCTAAGCCGGTAGCATAGAAACAACTTTCTATACTAATCGATGTGCTCATCTAGCAATGGAAACCGACGTCTGGATAGGTCGAAGAGTTGCCGAGCAAACTCCAAGAACCCTAAGAAACAGTTGCCGTATAATTCATCCTCTTGACCACAAATGCTAAGGATGGCTTAAGAGCCTGTTAACTCTAAATAGCAAATCCATAAAGTGATTTCAACTTTAGTGATCATGTGACTTTCACATGAAGTGCCTTGGCCAAGGTCTTGCTAAATTGAAACACAAGCATTTCTCCTTTTAATAGGATAGGTCAAATTCCATCTTGATCTACAACTGACTACCACAAGTACTTGACTGCACCCAGTAACCTTTCGTAGCTGGATTAGAAATCCAGGTGGTCCGACACCTAAGTACAATGAGTTGCTTGTAAGCCACTGGTTGTGATCTTCAGGTCTGAAGGATACTTATACCTATATCTTCTCGGATTAACTCTTGACAGCAGAGTATCCGGAAATGAGTCACGTTCGGTGAAATGTACTCCTACACTTTCACCTGTATGTCATACCAGTGTCTCTACACTCCTTGGTTAAGAGGATAACCAACAAATATGATATTCAACATCCTATAATTGATAGTACTATGGCCCTGTCATAGTATATCATTTGGTCGCGAACTCTTTTAAGGACCTTCTAAGATAAATCCTCCTTTATCGTGAGGAAGATCCTATGGGCTTCATTACTTCAGGAGTATTAAGAAGATGTTCTTGTAATGAATAAACTGCCAAATAACTTTTATTAATATATCAATTTATATATAATTTACATCAGCACAATCATCAAATGATTGTCTTTAGGATACAATTCCCAATAAACTCCCACTTAGCCTAAAGCCACTCATTACAGTATCTAATACCCATCTTCAACTTATAGTTGTCAAACTCCTTGATGCTGAGTGTTTAGTAAATGGGTCACCTAGGTTTTCCTTTCCATCAATCTTCTGAAGATTTATGTCACCTCGGTCTACTATCTCTCGAATAAGATGAAACTGGCGCAGTATGTGCTTGGTGCGCTGATGTGCTCGTGGTTCCTTTGCTTGAGCTATGGCACCAGTGCTGTCACTGTATAACAGGACTGGTTCATCTATGGAAGGTATCACTCCAAGCTCGGAGATGAACTTTTGCAGCCACACAGCTTCTTTCGCAGCATCTGATGCAGCGATGTACTCTGCCTCGCACACCGAATCTGCCACTGTATGTTGCTTGGAACTTTTCCAGCAAACAGCTCCACCATTTAGGATAAACACGAAACCCAATACACTTTTGCTATCATCATGATCTAATGAAAACTAGAATCAGTATATCTAACAAGTTTCAAATCAGACTCTCCATAGACTAACCACTGGTCCTTAGTATTTCTCAAATACTTAAGGATTGTCTTAACAACTTGCCAGTGTTTTTCTCCTGGATCAGATTGGTATCTACTCACTACTCCTAGTGAGTATGCCACATCTGGTCTTGTACATGTCATGGTGTACATAATCGATCCTACTGCCGAAGCATATGAAATTCGACTCATACGTTCTCTTTCATTAGGAGTTATCGGACAATCCTTCTTAGAAAGATGAATTTCATGGCCTATCGAAAGATAGCCTTTCTTGGAATTCTCCATGCTAAACCTCTTTAGCACTGTCTCAATGTACGTAGATTGAGATAAACCTAGCATCCTCTTAAATCTATCTCTATAGATCTTCATCCCTAGGATGTATGATGCTTCTCCCAGATCTTTCATGGAGAATTGTGATGATAACCATGTCTTTATTCCTTGTAATTCAGGGATATCATTCCCGATTAAGAGAATATCATCCACATATAATACAAGAAATACAATAACAGAATCGTTAGCCCATTTATAAATGCAAGGTTCTTTATTCTTAATAAAGCCATAAGATTTGATCACTTTATTAAATCGTATGTTCCAACTCCTTGATGCTTGCTTAAGTCCATAAATAGACTTCTGTAGCCTGCACACTTTAGACTCGTCTTTAGATATAAAACCTTCAGGCTGTATCATATACACCCGTTCTTCTAAATCACCATTTAGAAAAACGGTTTTAACATCCATCTGTCAAATCTCATAATCGAAGTGTGCTGCTATAGCTAGCATAATCCGAATGGATTTCAGCATTGCCACAGGAGAAAACGTTTCGTCATAGTCAATACCATAACGTTGACGATACCCCTTGGTAACCATACGTGCTTTATAGGTCTTTACCTTTCCGTCTGCGCCTCTTTTCCTCTTGAAAACCCATTTACACCCTATGGGTTTTATCCCTTCGGGTGGGTCAACTAATGTCCATACATTATTGTCCTTCATGGAATCAAGTTTGGATTTCATGGCATCAAGCCATTTATTAGAGTCAGTCCTTTGCATAGCATCCATATAGGTGATCGGATCCTCGTTGTTCTCATCGAGTTCAACAGGATCATCGTTCTGGACCAAGAAACCCAAGTATCTGTCCGATTGATGTGGTACTCTACCAGATCGCCTTAATGGTGCATCTAAAATGGGTTTTGAGTTTTATCTAATCAACTCAGATTCTAGGGGTTCACTGGTTTGTGTTGTTCCTTCTACTTGATGAACTTTCTCAAGTTCAACATTAGAGCTATTTGTTCCTTCACTAAGGAACTCCTTTTCAAGAAAAACTGCTCTATTACTAATGAACAACTTTTGTTCTTCAGTATTGTAGAAGTAATATCCTTTTGTTTCTTTCGGATAGCCGATGAAAAACATTTGTCAGATTTGGGTTCAAGTTTGTTTGATTTTGCACGTTTCATATAAGCCGGACACCCCCAGACTCTTAGATAGATAATAATCGGTTTATGTCCATACAACATCTCATGTGGAGTTTTAGAAACAGACTTACTTGGAACCTTATTAAGAATATGACAAGCTGATTCTAATGCGTATCCCCAAAATGATATTGGCAAGCTTGCAAAACCCATCATGGACCGAACCATGTCTAACAGAGTTCGATTCCTTCTTTCCGACACACCGTTATGTTGCGGTGTTCCAGAAGGAGTCCATTGGGAGAGAATCCCATTCTCCTTTAAATATGTCAGAAATTCATTGGAAAGGTATTCGCCTCCTCGATCTGATCGAAGGGTCTTAATACATTTTCCTGTTTGTTTTTCTACTTCTTTATGATATAGTTTGAACATTCAAACGATTCAGATTTATGTCGCATAAGATAGACATAACCGAACCTAGAAAGGTCGTCTGTAAAAGTAATGAAGTAGTAGTATCCACCTTTGGCACAAGTGCTCATTGGTCCACATACATCAGTATGTACTAGACCCAATAGCTCTTTGGCTCTTTCACCTTTTCCAGTAAAAGATGACTTGGTCATTTTACCAAGAAGACATGATTCACAGGTAGTTAATGATTCACAATCATCAACTCGAAGGATGCCCTCCTGAGTTAACCTATTTAATCTGTTCTTGTTGATATGACCCAGCCGATGTGCCAAAGATAATATCTGTGACATCAGCTGTTCTAGGGCGCTTACTTGATTGGTACACTACATTCACAGGCTGTGATAATATATAAATGTCATTAGATAAATGCCCAGTCATTACAGTGACTCCATTCATAATGATATTCAAAGTAACATCCTTTATTGAAATTTCATAATTATTTTTTTTGGCCAGAAGGCCTACAGAAATTACGTTCAATAAGAACGTTGGGCAAAAATGACAATCATTTAGTATAATGACATTTCTATTGAAAACTATTTCAAGAACTCCTAATGCCAGTACTGGAACTAATCTTCCATCGCCGTCATTTAGGAATCTTTCATTGTCCTCAAATCTTCTGGTGACCTATAGTCCCTGCAATGAATTGCAAATGTTAAAAGGACTCCCGGTATCCAATACCCAGGTCTGATTATCATATATAGAAAAATTACAAGGTGTTATCATATAAATACCTTGTTGAGCAACATCTTGCTCATTTTTCTTCTTTGGCCTGTTTGGATCAAGTGTGGCAATGTAAAGAGGACAGTTCCTCTTCCAGTGCCCTTGCATCTTGCAGTGAAAGCATTTAGCTTGATTTTTATCAATTTTTTTCTTCTGCATCTGATCCCTTATAGATGTCCTAGCATGTTGCACCCTTTTATTATTCTTTTTCTTCTTCCCTTTCCCAAAGGGTTTACGCCCTACCTTAGATCCTTCAACCACATTAACCAAACCCTTAGAGAGCTGGTTATCCTTCTCAAAGTTCTGTAACAACCCCAACAAACCATGGTAGTTGACTGCAGGCTTTGTCATTCGAAAATGAGTAAGGAAAGGTCGGAAGGATGGAGGCAAGGAATTCAGGATCGCATCTTTTCCCAACTGCTCATGTAAGGGAAAGCCGAGCTTGCTTAGGAGTTCTATCTTCTCGATCATGTACAATACATGATCAGTGACAGGAGATCCATCTCTCATTCGAGCATTGAAAATAGCACAACTAGTCTTGTGCCTTTCAACATCGTCGGGTGTGCCGAAAGATTAATTCAACGCTTGAATGATTTCTTTTGGCTGAGCATTCTCGAACCGACGACCGAATTCATCGTTCATTGCTGCTAACATGATACAACGCACGCTAGTTCTATCATTGAGCCACTTCTGATAAGTGTCTCTCTTAGAACTTTGGGTGTTTGCATCAGGTATCTTTGGTGCAGGATTATTCAGAATATATAGAATCCTCTCATGCTCAAGGACGATCTTAAGTTTTCTGAACCAGCTATTGAAATTGGAACCATTCAATTTGTCACTATCCAATAGGGACCTTAATGATAAATTAGTGGCCATGTTCTGCATAAGGAAAAACTAAAGTTTATTAGTATATAAATTGATTCAGTCTAAAAACTTGGACTTTAGTCTAAAGATTCTCCCACTATTTGTTCAAATTGGCAGCCTCTACACCCCAATTCGAAGAATTATTCTTAATTCTTTAGCGGGCACTAAGATCTACATAAACTACATACATGCCCAAGTGAAGCTTGGCTAACCCATATGCATCTAAGAGTAGGTTCAAAACCAATTGTTTCCCAAATAATTCTTAGTGTTCAGTTTTGCCCCATGTACCTCTTCAGCAGGCTTGAAGTGTCTCCACTGAAAGTTCTGGTTAGGTCCAACCATTAAATGATATAATCAGTGTAACCTATCAATAGACAACCAAGCCCGAGTGAAGCTCGGCTCACCTGACTGTTTATTTAATAGTTACGCTGACTTATCATATAATGAATGATAATTTCGATGGTTGACAAGCACCAAGCATGGAGTGCCTCCAATGATTATCAAGACATCGGACTCATTATCACCCATCTTAATGGGAGGCTATGATCTAGTTATCATATAACTATTTCATTTTAAGGACCTAATAATTTTAGAGGATTTTAATAATATGAAGATAAATTGACTAATCAAATTCTCCCACTGAATCTATGAAATCGGTAGAATGAAACAGATTAAGTCAGGTTAAGTGGTACCTAAATCAGTCATACTGATATCCTTACAGGCATGGGTCAACCCGAATCAGGTAAATGATCTGAATCATAAATGGTTCACCACAATGACCAGGTGAGAGAGATCGATGGAGGGATATGCCATTAACTCGTTAAAGACGCATCAATACGAGTAGCTTCCAATTAAAAACCATTCGATCGTTGATCCTAGAGCAACTTGCCATCCCACCTTGACATCATATGGTTAACCAATACTGATTTGACCATCTAATAGATTCATGCTCAACCACGGAGCTTAATCTACTTCCATTTGGTTTAATCAAAGAGAAGGACTTGATCAACTACAACTATTGTTTGATTTAGAGCATTCTTAACCTAATCTAATTAGATTTGAACAAATACTCTTTTAGTCCAGTTGATTTAAACCTTAGAGTTTAACCCTTTATGGACCCGATTTAGCTAACCCAAATGACTAAATATATTTCATGTTAACATGTCATATATTTCAATCAAGCATAATGTTACTACTCATAATTCCTATATTTAGATCATATCTAAAAAAAAATTATGAACTAATATTTGACATTCAAATAAAACTCTCATAAATATTTGTATATTTTATAACATAGACATCATGCCATCATATATCATATCTATATTTTTATACTAAACATGCAAATATTATGGTTTTATACAACATCAATATGTATCAAATATAAAATATCTTTTGAGAGTGTGTGTAATCTATGTTTTGATGCCAAAGCATAATTTAAATTTTCTTTAAACAAAGCATCAACGATAAAACAATCGCACTGCAATATGTCACAGAATACCTCATTGAATGGGTAATTTGGATTTTCAATCCACCTGTGACCATATGGCCTTGTGGTAAGTTTTAGCCATAATTACACAATTAATGAGAATATTAATTTACATGCAATAAATTAGATCATTAACGAAACCATGGCTCTGATACCATTTGTAGGGATAAATAGTCTCCGAGGCATGCATATTTTTAAAAATTGATAACTATTATCATTGCGGAAATTAAAGATTATATTAATCTATCTAATATGCATCAAGATCATATCTTTGCTTATATTCAGGGTCGTTTGATCTAAAATATGCATATAAAAACATCAAGATCATATCTTGATCTTCAAGATGACTAGTCACACTATTATCTTGAAGCCTGCCTTAAGATCTAGGGATCAAATCACTTACCTTAAGAATAGTAAGTAAATCCTTATTGCTCTGCAGCCGTTCAATCGTCCGACCTCTAGTATCATCCACGCGAAGCTCCTAATGATCAGATTTTCGGAGTGCTAGCTCGCGGAAAAATAGCTTTGCTGATCTTGAATCCTCTCACTTGAATCTTCCTCCAAGATCCACCAGGCTTCTGCTAACACCAGAATCACCAGGATTTTCTATTCTAACATTTTAGAATTACAATCCACGACATTTTAGAATTACAATCCACGACAAATCATGAATTGTTGTTCTATTTTTGTTCTGTGTTCTCTGGTGAGGGAATGCCCTCTATTTATAGTCTAGATTTAGCCTTGACATTTAATTCTGACATTTAAGAATCCGTCGTTGGCAAAAGCGAAGAGACGCAGAAGGCACGGTGCTTGGTTTAATTCAGATGTTCGGAGAAAACCAAGGAGTCGCGGCGTTTGGTTTAGTTCCGTCGTTCGGAGAAAACCAAAGAGACGAGGGATAAATCCGATGTTCGGTAAATAAATGTCATGCATTAAATTCTATCTCATAAGATGAGATTTTAGCCATCTCATCATATGAGATCCATATTCGAGAGGTTTGGGTTCTGATCTGAATTTATTTGACTTAACCTATATAGATCATGGTCCAAGCCCAAATCAAATTTGGCTAGTCCTCAATCTATTTAAATTAAATCAAGTCTAATTTCAAATCAATATTTGAAATTGACTTGTCCTTCTAATAGACTTAAACTAAATTGAATCTTATTCAATTGTACTTAACCCAATTGAGATAATTCAATCAATCAAATTGATTAATTAAATCATATACGATTCTCAATCGTTGATCAGCAAATAGATCATCCTAGGAAACTTCTATGCGTGTGACTCTCTAGGTTCGAACCTAAGCCGGTAGCATAGAAACAACTTTCTATACTAATCGATGTGCCCATCTAGCAATGGAACCTGACGTCCGGATAGGTCGAAGAGTTGCCGAGCAAACTCCAAGAACCCTAAGAAACAGTTGCCGTATAATTCATCCTCTTGACCATAAATGCTAAGGATGGCTTAAGAGCCTGTCAACTCTAAATAGCAAATCCATAAAGTGATTTCAACTTTAGTGATCATGTGACTTTCACATGAAGTACCTTGGCCAAGGTCTTGCTAAATTGAAACACAAGCATTTCTCCTTTTAATGGGATAGGTTAAATTCCATCTTGATCCATAACTGACTACCACAAGTACTTGACTGCACCCAGTAACCTTTCGTAGCTGGATTAGAAATCCAGGTGGTCCGGCACCTAAGTACAATGAGTTGCTTGTAAGCCACTGGTTGTGATCTTCAGGTCTGAAGGATACTTATACCTATATCTTCTCGGATTAACTCTTGATAGCAGAGTATCCGGAAATGAGTCACGTTCGGTGAAATGTACTCCTACACTTTCACCTGTATGTCATACCAGTGTCTCTACACTCTTTGGTTAAGAGGATAACCAACAAATATGATATACAACGTCCTATAATTGATAGTACTATGGCCCTGTCATAGTATATCATTTGGTCGCGAACTCTTTTAAGGACCCTCTAAGATAAATCCTCCTTTATCGTGAGGAAGATCGTAAGGGCTTCATTACTTTCATGAGTATTAAGAAGATGTTCTTGTAATGAATAAACTGCCAAATAACTTTTATTAATATATCAATTTATATACAATTTACATCAACACAATCATCAAATGATTGGATTTAGGATACAATTCTCAACACCTACCGCATGATTGCGAGAGATCTTCGAAGCGACACTGCCTCGGAACAAAGCGCCAACTCATCAAGCCATTTAAAGCGCACTAAGGAGGCAATCATTCTTTTTGAATTTTTGTGCCCCTTTCGCCCAAATGATTGCAGGCGCACGGTCCTTAGCGCTCAGGGGTGGGGGGGGCATCTGATGTGGCTGGTGTAGCCACAAGGGTAATTTTGGAAAAATCAAAACATTAATGCGCCCCAGCAGCTCAGGCCCGCCGAGTCGGCCCCGACCATTCCTGGTCGGCCCCGCTCGCCCCGGCGTCTCCAGGCCCACCGAGTCGACCCCGACCATTCCTGGTCGACCCCGCTTGGCCCCGGCATCTCCAAGCACGCCGAGTCGACCCTGACCACTCCTGGTCGGCCCCGGCAGCTCCAGGACCACTGAGTCGGCCCCGACCATTCCTGGTCGGCCCCGCTCGGCCCGACGTCTTCAGGCCCGCCGAGTCGGCCCTGACCACTCCTGGTCGGCCCCGACGTCTCCAGGCCCGCCGAGTTGGCCCCGACCACTCCTGGTCGGCCCCGCTCAGCCCCGGCATCTCTAGGCATGCCGAGTCGGCCCCGACCATTCCTAGTCGGCCCCGCTCGGCCTCGATATCTCCAGACCCGCTGAGTCGGCCCCGACCATTCCTGGTCGGTCCTACTTGGCCCTGGTGTCTCCAAGCCTGCCGAGTCGGCCCCGACCATTCCTGGTCGGCCCCGCTCGGCCCTGGCAGCTGCAGGCCCGCCGAGTCAGCCCCGACCATTCCTGGTCAGCCCCGCTCGGCCCCGGCATCTCCAAGCCCGCCGAGTTGGCCCTGACCATTCCTGGTCGGCGTCGCTCGGCCCTGGTAGCTCCAAGCCCGCCGAGTCAGCTCCGACCATTCCTGGTCGGCCCCGCTCGGTCCCGGCATCTCCAGGCCTGCCGAGTCGGCCCCGGCCATTCCTGGTCGGCCCTGCTCGGTCCTGGCATCTCCAAGCCCGTAGAGTCGGCCCCGACCATTCCTGGTCAGCCCCGCTCGGCCCGGCAGCTGCAGGCCCGCCGAGTCGGCCCCGACCATTCCTGGTCAGCCCTGCTCGGCCCTGGCATCTCCAAGCCCGCCGAGTCAGTTTCGACCATTCCTGGTCGGCCCCGCTCGGTCCCGGCGTCTCCAGGCCTGCTGAGTCGGCCCCGGCCATTCCTGGTCGGCCCCGCTCGGCCCTGGCATCTCCAGGCCCGCTGAGTCGGCCCCGACCATTCCTGGTCGGCCCCGCTCGGCCCCGGCATCTCCAGGCCCACCGAGTTGGCCCCGACCATTCCTGACCGGCCATGCTCGGCCCCGGTAGCTCCAGGCCCGCCGAGTTGGCCCCGACCATTCCTGGTCGGCCCCGCTCGGTCATTGCATCTCTAGGTTCGCCAAGTCAGCCCCGGCCATTCCTGATCGGCCCGTTCAGCCCCGGCGTCTCCAGGCCCGTCGAGTCGGCCCCGACCATTCCTGATCGGCCCCGCTCGGCCCTAGTAGCTCTATGCCCGCCGAGTCGGCCCCGACCATTCCTAGTCGGCCCCGCTCGGCCCGCATCTCCAGGCCTGCCGAGTCGGCCCCGACCATTCCTGGTCTTCCCCGCTCGGCCCCGGCAGCTCTAGGCCCGCCGAGTTGGCTTCGGCCA